>CM076656.1:25669757-25708093 GCA_038496675.1 Rachycentron canadum | reverse complement strand
CCCAAATATACATGGTGGCCACTAAAGATAAAATTGGGGGGGGGGGGAAGCCTTTTGCTGATCTTAATCATAATATATATCAACTGGGTTCAAATGGGTTGATGATAAATGGCTCTTTTATCTCAATGGCAAAATCTTTTCAATATGTTGTGTGATAGCAGCAGGTTCATTGGATGTCACAGTGGCTGCAGAATCTGTGTCAAACTGTGCATGATGAATTTTGCAACTGTAGCATTATATATAAATGTTTTGTCATGTTTTCTGTTGTTGTGCTTTGTTTTATACCTTCATCTGATCAGTTTGTGTTTGACTGAGTGTTTGGATATGGCAACAGTAAAGTTGGTCCTAAATTTCTGAGGCTGTCACTGGTATACAGGTGGACATGTACAAGAGTGCAATGTAGTTCCATTGTTTTGCAATAATAACCAAAGATAACCATGTTTCTCCCACACCTGTCCACCGCTGATAGGGACAGCCTAAAATCAGACAATTTATCAAGGCTAACTGCTGGAGCCGGGCTTAGGTCTTTTGCCCCCTGGCCTCTTGTAGCCACTTTGGAGAAATATCTAAGCTTTGCCACCAATGTCTTCATGGAGTGATTTAGCAGATTAGTCTTGAATGTTAAGTATTTTAATTGCACGGTTGCATTTAAAAATTTGTGTTTGTCACATTCACCACACAGCTTAAAGGGACAATCTTTAAATTTAGCTTTACCAAAAGTGTTTCCTTTCTCTACTTACCAAGAATTCTCTCCAGGAGAGCAAAGCAACACTAAGGTTAACGCTTGTCTCTATCACACCTTTTCTTCTGTGAAGTTACCATGCTAACCAGACAGCCCTGCTCAGAGGGTGTATTATTCTCCTTGTCTTGTAAACGCAACAATGGGCAAAGCTCTTATCGAGCAAAAATCACAACCACCACTGCTCCAAGCAAAAAACCATGAACAGTGTCAGGAAAAGTTAGAAAGAGCGCCTTACTGTATAAGTAATTTAATCTGGTTCAATGAAGCAATGAACAGAGTTAATGAAAATGCTGCTATTAAGAGTGTATTAATCATTTATTATAAAGGAAGTATTTTCACAGCTTTTTGCTGGAAATGAAAACAATAGTTTTGGTGTCCATATGTAAAAATGACCTGACGGAGATATCCATAAAAGATAAGTTCTGTCGTCACAGAGGTGGTTCCCAGTCGGTGCAGTCCGAGCAGCGAGCCATAAAAGCCATAAAAGTCATCAAATTGCAGCCACCTTGTTCCTGCAAAGTTTTATTGTCATGTGACATGGTGACGTTCTGCTGTGTTGGTAAAAAAATGGACATCATTTGTAACCAGCATGCATTGTTTTAAGCCCAGTATATATCATGCGCGGTGTGTATGCACCTGTTTTGTCTGTGTTCATTTTGTGATGTCAAGAGACCGGGTGCTAAGCGAGTAAGACCAGGGAGGAGGAATTGAGTTGGGATAATCTTGAAGGAATTCTACAGCATGTCCAAATTGATGAAGAGCGTTGGACAGAGCAATGTGTATGAAGCTGTAAATCCAAGGTGTGATGATCAATGTTGTGTAGGCCTCACAAGTTGGGTGTGAGACTGAAATAATAATTCTGGGGTGAGTTGGCAGAAAAGGCAGATATGGTGTCAAGAAGAGAAAGTGGTAGGAAAGATGGTGGTGGATTTTGAGAAAAGGATGGAAATGGTTGAAAGAGAATCCAGATTGTAAGACGGTGACGGGAGAGTGTAGATGTAGATGTAGTTTGTGCGACTTTGGAGATCAGGAGGAGGTAGGAAGTGAAGGCAGAGACAAAGATTAAAGGTGGAAGTTGAAGAAGGAAGAATGTTGTGTGGGATTGAGGGTACAGGTATTGGGTGGTAGTGAAGACCTAGGCATCTACGGAAGAGATGGTAAGGGAGACATCTAGAAAAGTACTTGGTGTGTCACCTGGACAGCAGAAGGAAGTGGAAGTGAGAGTAACAGTAACCATAGTATGAAGTTATGGAAAAGAGTAGTAGAATGATGTTTGGCAAGCAGCAGCACAGTTTAATACTGGGAAAGAGCACTATAGATGTTATGTAAAGTTTGCTTTAAGAGAGTTGAGTGTTGAGAGTTGAGTTATTAAATCTAGAATTTAGAGAAGTATGTGACAGGTTGCAGAGTGATAGGAGGTGTGTGAGGAAGTCGGGAGTGGCAGGGAAATATGTAAGTAGTGCAAGATATGTATGAGGGCAATCTGACGAGTGCGCGGTAAAAGTGACAGATGGGTTCAAGATGGAGGCGAGACTAAATCATGGCTCGACTCTGAGCCCTTTGTTGTTTGCATTGGTGATGAACAAGTTGATGGACGAGGTCAGACAGCTGCAGTCTGAAGAGAGTCTGTAAAGGTGGAGGCATGCACTGGAGAGAAGAGGCAATGAAAGTCAGAAGGAGCAAGGCAGAGTATGTGTGAATGACACATACACACAGTGCAGTGCTGAGGATGCAAGGAGTAGAGGTGGCAAAGGTAGATGAGTTTAAATACTCTGGGTCAACTGCTCAAAGCAACAGTGGAGAAGTGGTGATGAAGAAAGTACAGGCAGGGTGGAGTGGATGCAGAAGAGTGTCAGAAGTGACTTGCGACACAAGGGTACCAGCAAAAGTGAAAGGAGGGTTTACAATATGGGAGTGAGGCAAGTTTGAGATGGTTTGGAGATGGGGGTATGTAGGGAGAAGGATGCTGAAGATGGTGATACCAGGAAACGAAAAAGGCCAAAGAGGAGATGTATGGACGTGATGAGTAAGGGTTGCGTGAAATAATCGACAAGTCAACAACTTTACTACTCTGTGGTGACCCTTCAGACCTAATGTTGCTGATCACATATACCCGATGTGTGAGAGAGAAAGAAAAGTGACCTAACAGCATGATTTGTTTTGCTCACCACTCTCTCGCTCTCTTTAATGGATACCCTGAGTGACAGGACAGAGAGAGAGAGGACATGCAGCTGGTTGGCATGACAGAGGAAGACGGACACGATGAGATTGGCCTGATGGGCCAAAAGAGGAAGACTGTACTTGCTGTACTATCTGTCCTGATCACCATGCGAAATCAGCTGACAAAGCCATGCCTATTCAGGTGACAACCAAAAGAGGTGGTTGAAAGCTCTGGCAAAACTAGTAGAGACTTGAGTTGAGATATTGTTGCCACACAAATGTTGCTTTGGTCTAGAATCAACCTTCATGCTCAAATCTAATTTTTGTGTATGACTAAATAATTATTCTTTCAACTTTTCAAAACCATTGCTTCAGGATGTTATCACGGTACAAGGTCTGTTTAATTATATTTTTCTGGGTGGAATTAATCTGCATGGAGGAAATGCTGTCTGTCCTGACTACCTGCACTTCTGACTTGTTCTTTGACTCTTCTCGCAGGAAGCGAGACTTTCCAACTCGCTGTCTCTGAAACAGAAATTAGCACAAGCAGCAATAGCCACACAGCTGAAAACACGAAAGCTTACCACTTACCAAAAGTGAAACTTCAAAAATTCAAGGAAAAAGATGTCAGAGTACCAGAAACACAGATTGATCTCTGGGACGTGCAGAGCAAAAACTGCAGTAATGAGCGCTTAGCACCAAACATGGAAACAAAGTAAAAGAGGAAAATAACAAGGAACTTGCAGATTACCACTTTAACAGCCTATTGAGATGTAGAACAATCGGCAGCAGCATGATCCAATTGGAGCGTACAGAAATAGAGCTTTAGAGGCTGTTGTGTTCATTGTTGTGAAGGAGAGGCGAGGTGAGAATTGACTCTGGTGCAGAGAGCAGGCTCTCCATGCCAATAACCACCTCTTCATCGGCACCCCTTTGACACCAGCGTTCACCCACTGGAATATATATCACTTTCAAAACCTGCTCTCCAAATATTTAATTTTCAACTTGAGGTGTACCTCTTGTTTATATAACAAAAGCCTCCTCTCAATTAGAGCACCCGGGGGTGGGAGGAAGCGAGGGTGCATATCCGTACACCCATACCCCCTCCTGCTCTCCCTCTATCCCTCCCTCCCTCCCTCCTCTCTCTTCTCTTCCTCTGAAACACGCTCATTTATGAGCAGTCACACACACACACACACACACACACACACACACAGAGTATGGTGCACAGGCACAGAAACACACACACACACTCTCTCACACACTCGTCCTCTCTCTCTCTCCTCTTGCATAGCTGTTTTGGAGATAATGAGATTAAAAATCTATTTTTGTCAGTCAGTTACCTGCAAGTGATGGAAACATTCCGCAACACTAGCAGCTATTACCAAAATGAATGGGAGTGGAATAGCTTTTCCCATTTTCCCACTTAAACGCCTGTCACACTCACAGTTGTTAGCAGAGGCTTATCTCACTTACCTGCCCTTATTTGTTTTTACATTATTCCAGCGTGAGCCTCAACCTCAGCGACTCTGAGGGTAGTGGTGTGTCACTCACACTGGTTGAGATTACATAATTTAGTAACACTACAATATTGCATTATTCATATAAGTACATATTTAGACATAAAGAGGGTGGAGTGGGTGGAGTGGGTGGGAGACACACTCTACTGTGGTTTACACTCATCTGATCCTTCTGCGTCCGAAATCTTTACTGGATTGTTGATTGATTCAAAGCTGGGTAGCATCTGCGTTTACAGGACAATAAAAGCAAACAAAGCATTTGTTGTTAAGACAGTTTGTTGTTAGGGACACCATACTGTATTCACTTTGTCATATTATTCCTTGTGTTATGCGCATACACAAAACGGACTTGCCTCCCGTCCACATTACTACAGAGTTTTCGAGCCCCAAAAACAAACAAATAAAACGAAAACACTATTGAATTCCCATTCATTCAAAGACTCTGGGGTTTGGAGATGTCTGGAAACGTTATCACACCGGGTCGCTCAGCGCGTGCAGCTCCCCATGCTCACAGCAAAGCAGCAGGATTCACACACCCTCCGAGTCTGAACATAACAAAGCTGATTCCTGACAACAGCCATGCCAGTGCTTAGCTAGCTGCCTGCAAGGAGACACTGTAAATAAGACCAGCTTCTCTTTGGGCAGATGCCACATCTCCTGCCCTGAACTGAACATCTCTGATCACTAACTCACTATCACTTAAGATCCACACATACTGCAACAGTGTGTTTATGCTAATTTAGTTAAAAATGTGTTTGAGGATATGTACCACTGAAGTACAACTGGCATGGGCCCTGCTTTATTATAACACTGCTGTGCCATAGGTGTCCTGCATCGGCCTGTCCAAGACCTTACCTCATCTGGACTTTAAAGCTGCTTTAAATCCTGTCCTGAGTATCACAGAGCTGGCGGGTTCACCTGTTTGATGATCCAGCTGCTCCCACTTCACATTATGACAGGTTGTGATAGTTTGTTCTGCTTTGAGGTAATGTACTGTATTAGTATGAGTGTTGGCCAGCAAGCTGTGCAAACAGAGCCGGCAGGATGTGCTGGGATTGATCTGAGGCTAAAGGTGGGGAAGTGGTGCCAATAGGCCTGGACCCCACAGAGTGGAACCAGTCAAATTTGCCATTATTTGAGTTGAAACTAAGCAAAGGTTAATGGAGTTTCTGACTTTGGGAACGTAACTTTATTGTTGTAATGCTAGATGCCGAAGGGAGTGATTGTTGGCAGAAAGATGCTGTTGAAATGAAATATGTCAGAAGCTTTTCTGCTTTTGTCTTAGTTAAAACTGCATTCACCATGTCCAGTGTTATAATCCCATATGGCACATGGAAGTTTGCTAGCAGGTGATTTCTCTTTGCTACGTATCCAAACCAACACATATTATCAGTCATTATATCACAGTATAGACATTATTGGGACAATAGCGAAAAGTAAATCGTCATCATCATATTGCATCATCTCTGACAGATGTAGTGTCAGTGTCGTGTGTTGTTGTGATATTGTGTGAGCATTGCGGGATTGTTAACAAATAGTCATGTACATGCCATGGACACATTGACTTGGCATACAAGGGCAAGCAGTGAACCAGCAGTGAACAAACACCAAAAGCTGTCACATGTCAGAATCTCCACATCGAAGATGACTGAGGATACATTCGGTGCACTAGGTGGCAGGTATGGAATGATTGTGTGCTCTAGTGATGCCAAAGATAAAGGTGAATAATTTGTGGCTGTGCAATCAACAATAGACTGAATATTAGAATGGTGCAAAACTTATTGTGATAGCTATGTGTGTTGCTGGACCATGAGAGGCGCATGAAAAACTATGTTTGTTTTTGTTTTTTTAGATGTTTTCGGGGAGTAACCCCTAAAAGAAGCATTCATTTGGACAGTTGAATTCATCAGATTTTGGTGATCAAAGGTACATTAGATGCACGTGACGGCTTTTTTTGTGTCAAAAAAAAACAGATGGTAAAAAAAAAAACTGTTCACACTTAATATCAACCTTCCACTTAGGCTGAATCTGATATGTGTGACAGTCATGAAAAAACATAAATATATTTTTAATTCTTGTAGCAGCTCCATGTGGACAGTGGATTGGAGACATTTTCTGTCAAAAATAAATCAGAAATAAATTAATGATGAGAAATCCAACACATCAAACACACAGAACTAGTGTAGACGCACACAGAAGTGCATGTTTTTCCACAGCAGATCGACTCACACGCTACGCATCTAGTGTGTTACTGGCAGAGAGGTGGAGGCAGGCAACAGCAAGGCTGACTCAGCCCCTGTCTTCTTACCCCCCTCCCGTCCCACACACACACACACACACACACACACCAACACCTGCCTCCACAACCGTACAGACGCTGTCATCCCCTTTCCATCATTTTGGATTGTGGGAAAGTTAAACCTTCCTGACTACATTTTGTATTTCTCCAGGCCCTGTCTGAAGTTTCACTTTAGTGTTTAATTTTCCTAATCTTAGGCATGAATATTGCATGCAACTTCTCAAATGAAGGCCTTAGCCAAGGGTTTATTTATAATGCAGCCATTAGGGGATGGCTTAGGAGTAAGCTGCACTTTTTTTTCTTTTACGTGGCGGTGTAGAGAGGTGTAGTTTAGGTTTCATGTTATGAGTTCAGCTTAGGTGGTCTTGGGTGATAGTGGGGCCGTGGGCTGAGCAGGCAGCTCGGGGAGCTTAGCTGGGAGGGAGTTGTTATCCTGCTGCCTCACCGAACAGCAAATCAAACCAGATGGGCTCATTTATGGCCAATTAGCAGTGTGCTGTGAACAGCGCACCACTGACTCACCTAGCATTGTTATTATTACAACTTTTGTCTGAGCTCAAGAGAAACCTGGTAACTGCTAAGTTGGGTTTTGAAACATGAGGAAAGTGGAGACGCGGCCCTGAGAAGCAGAACAGTGGCAGAGCGTGATGAATAGCTCCAGGAACGCCAAGGGTCTGTAGCTCAGTGTGACTGGATCCCAGCTCAAATTTTGGAAAGGAGTTGGCACTTTGCACTCCCAGCTTTGCCACTGCACAAGAAAACACAAAAGAAGTGGTAGCAGAGCTGCTTCTAGCTGGCTCTGGGCTTCTCTCATGTGACGCTCTCGCTGCAGAGACAGGAGTGTCCTATTACTGAAAGGCGGGATTGAGTTCTACACAGGAATGTTGCTCTTGCCTCCCCACCCCCCTTTCATCCCACCCTCACTCTCCTCTAATCGTTCCCTCCATCACTTACTTGGCCTTTGCTTGACTCCCTCTGTGATGGTCCACTTCACTTAGCTCATAAACAATGCCCCCAGCCCCTTCCACACCTTCATATTTCTGCCTGCCTATGAGCTCCAGCCTCGCACTGCCTGCCTGCCTCCAAGTCATATCAGACCTTTTAACAGTAATTAGTTGAGGGACTGCAGCACAGCGAGATATTTCCCTAATTCACCCCCATCTCCGGGAGAAGGGGAAAGGAAAGGTAAAGCTCTTTTGGTTGGAGCCTACTGAGATAACAACAGATTCATCATACACACCCAAACAAAGCCCAAACTTGCTGGGGAAAAAGGCTTTTTGTTGTCTATACTGTGTGCAACTGGCATCACAAGACAGCTAAATGAAAGGGAACAAAAAGTAATAAGACCAGCTGCTGCACACATCTATTGTCTGAGTGTATACTGAAGGTGAATGCTGCTCAGATCAATGCAATTACAACTATGGAAAGACTGTGGTTCCCAAGGAAGGTTGTTGCTGCACCCAAACTCTGGACTTTACCTCTGAGCAGGGTGTTCTCTCACTGAGGAGGGAGTCTTGTTCAGCACAATGGTACGTCTCCAAGGGGTATCAGCCACCAGTGACAGCTCAGCGCCGTTTGAAAGCCTCTCAATGAAAACTCCTGCCTCTAATTGTCCCTGCAATGCTTATCAAGGCTGCCAATCCCAACTAGAGCGGAAAGACAGAGCAATTTTCCCATTACAGCGGGAGCAGAAAATGGAGGAGAGATGAGGAGACGAGGGAGCCCGGTGTCTCCAGAGAGCAGCGCAGATGGCTTCATCTCCAAGTTCAAAAACACAGACAGGAGGGATGGCGGCGAGAGACGCAGCGGCACGCACACACATACACAATCACAGACGCGGGTAACATCCTTGTGCTCAAACACACACATTCACATGCGCAGGCTGAGACACGATTCATGCACTCTGCCAACATGAAATCAATTAGCTTTTAACCTCCTTTCTGGAGCCGGTTTCTTTCAAGGCCGCAGTCACAGAGAGCGCGGCCGTGGTGGATTCTTTCCAATGAGTGCTAGGATCATAGCTGTTTTAAGCTCACTGACCCCTCACCACAGCAGTTAGATAAGCCTGCTTCAGCACTGCCTGTCCTGTGCTTTGATCTCCCACCGCCAGAGCAGAGGCTCCGCAGACATTCACATGTTTAGATTTCCTCTCCCAACATGGAGACTTGCATTAAACTGGAGGGAAGAGATAAATTTCCTCTTCAGTCTTTAGTCGCCAGAGCACAAGAGAGCAGCACCAGGGCTCACATGGTTATGACAACAAATGGCGTCCTGATAATATCACATACAGACCAGGACTCAAAGTGAGCTTTACCTGCCATGCCAGCAGTGATGAGATTAATCTGTTTACCTCCTTCCTTGAAGGAATGTTTATTCAGACACATGTAACTGTGTATACAGTTGACTGCAGGAGCTCAGGTTAAAAATGATACAGTGAGTGTGTCGTGTGCGTGTGTTTGGAGGAAAGGTTGCTTTACTAAACTCTACTTTATTATCAATGCAGACATCTTTAAGTGTCTGCTGTCTGGCTCCACCAGGCTTATCAGTTCCTCATTGGCTTACGCAATTACAGAAAACACACACAAAAGTGTGCAGCGGCATATACACTCAAAGCCATGCTTGTGTGCATACATACACACAGATGCAAAGAGGCATTTAGCAGCCCACTTAAATCCAAAATAGATCAACTTAACCTCCTCGAGGCAGCAGAGTGGTTGCACAGACCATTACAGCACAAGTCTTGCAGGCTTAACAGACAGCAGCAACTACATATGCCTGTTTTATTACAAAAATCCATCATAGCTTTCACCTACCATCCCAGAAACGGTGCTCTGTTTCAGCTCCCTCTTATTTCTGAGGTCATGACCAGCAGAATAAGCAAACAGAGCAAAAGATGGGGCCAGAGATTGGTGGAGGGCCGTTGGCCTGATCTCTTATCTAGCAGCACCTTTCCTAACCTCCACTGCAAATAGAAAAGTTCAGTTCAACAGCAGATACAGTCAGAGCACGCTGACTCCACAAACCTCAAACTGTCAGGTCTGTGTTTTCAGCAGGAGACATGCTCCTTCAGACACCAGACAAACAGTAAGAGGACACCTTGTCTACCAGGCTTTCCTCCGTCCATCCATCTGTTTGCCCCCCCCTCACCTAACACCATCACAGATACACACATCCATGGACTCCTATTGTAGTGGCTGTGCAGGTGTGTGGGTGCTGATAAGAAGCATAGGTGCCCTGCAGTTCATGGAGGTGAGGCCATGTTGGGCGAGCTGTGCCCTTGGCCCTATGCTGGCATTTCCAACCAGGGGAGGTTCTACCGAGAGGGGCAGGAGCGCCACCGCTTATCAAGCTTGGGACTGAGCACCAGACACCCGGCAGAGCCACAGGGACTTGAACTCCTAGCCTGCATCCCAGCATCTCACCCATTGTTGTCTGGCAGCGGGGCCCTGCATGACTCTGGAAAACCACAGTCCACCACTGTCAGGGTGAGAATAACCCCTCCCACCCACAACCCCCACACTGTGTGAATCGGTGTTGTACACCTCTCACCCTGCTCTGCAATGATATCTCTGTCTGAAATGCCAAACCTCTCTCTCTCTCTCTCACACACACACACTGACATTTCAGCTGCACCTCCTCTGATCAACATACTCCTCTGCTTGCACCTGGATCTTCACGACTGTATAGATAACTAGTTATAGGTTGTAGCTAGAGCGTTAAGTTATCACTGCATCAAAACAGTGAGCTCATGCTCATTATTCTTTAAGTGATATTTATTCTAAAATGGCAGAATGCCTGTGGCACTTGAGCCTTTACCAGCATGTGTAAGTGGTTCTTGTGTCTCATATGAAGGTGTGGTGATTGTGGCTAGAGGGAAATGAACTATATCTGACTGTGTTCATGTAACAGACGCATCTAACAGGTGTGTTCAGAATTTTCACATATCTGTAAAAAAAAAAAAAAAAAAAAAAAAAAAAGGGAATAGGAAAAAGAGAAACTGTTTGAAAATCACAGAAGGCAACTAACTGTTACTTACAGCGTAACAATGAAACCACTTTTATTAGCTCAGTCACAGCTGTGCAGCTAACACACTAAACATCCTCAATAGAGATTATTCTTGTTAAAATGATCAGGGATGGCTGGTATATAAATGGGCTAACAGGGCTATGTCCTCCCTTATCGTTATCAAAAAGATGATTGACTTATTTGTTCAAGAAAACATATTGAACAAAATACATGAACATATTGTTTTATGATTTTGGTGGAAACTACAGCAGCAACAGCATGAAATAGTCACAAGCAGTGGCATCATCTTCCATTCATCGTTATAGTGTCTGAGCGTCACACGTCCTGGTACACCCCCTGGATTCACTGATCATTTGGGCTAAAGTCATTGAACCCACAGGTGCTGACTTTTGACCAATGACAAGCCTACACAGTTCATACAGTCAGCCACTTCCTTAGCTCCTGCTGGAGTGGAGAGGGAGAGGAGACTGACCGCGACCATGTCCCCTTAATGCAGTGGATTTCAAGCGTGAACTATTAACTATTAAATGCATTTGTTAGCCCACCCACCCAAAGTCACCACCAGCCATCACTGATTAATATTAATATTTTATAATGCTGTTCATCAAGGGGTTTAGGCTACATACACATTAACATGTTTGTATCTCTTTTGCTACATTTACACTGGACGCCACATGGATAACAAATTGCAAGTGTTACTGACCTTGTTGTCTTTGCTAGCAGCTGTTATTCAGTTCAATTCTGTATTTTAATGCTACAGCTGCCGTTGCTGTTGCTCATTCATAGTGATTTAGTACACAATCTGCTTCCTGTTTCCACTGCATGGCCAGTGTACGTGGATGGTGATGCATGTATGTGTTTTCAGATGTGGCCTGAATTCTAACAGAATCTCAAAAGAGTTGAGCTTTTATCTGTGAAACCAAACTGTGAAACCATCTGCTGTTAATTCTAAATTCTTGTGATGTGGTTCTCACTGAACTGGAATTCAGAAATCAGTTGTCAGAGTTGGTACACAAATACATACAATAGTTATAAGTAAGTATAAGTCCCTCAAAATATAACATGCTGTTTTTGTTTCTTCAGTTTTCACCCAGGAGACAATGGAGGATTAGCTGCAGCTCCACCTGAAGCAAACAGAAAGATCCAGTTGCATGACTGCTCTCACAGCGGACTAAATATTTTCAGTCGAACTTAAGCATCCAAACTGGCAGTTAAGACATGATGTACTGACTTAAACTTGGTAACTCAGCAGTCAAAGGCCACTCCCAGTATGTTGGCATTAGGCATCACTGTTGCTCCACACTGTCTGCTGACTCCCCTCATCACGCTTCTATTTTCAGCCTATACACGATCATGCAGATTTGTTATATAATGAAACACATTTCCAAATGTGATTTCCTGCTTGGCAATCATAAAATATGGTGAGTGTCAGCTTACTAACTGGTCCCTAGTCGACAAAAATGGTGTTAAGTTATAAAATTCACTGATAATTTGAAACCTGTCAGAGTTATGCCTTCATTAGCATGCTCATTGTCTGAGAACTTATGGCCAGATATCAGAGTTACTGTGTAAACACAACAAGTAAATAATTTCAGCCGGGGTTTAGATTTCAGGTCAAGAAGGATGTCTGTAATACGTCATGAAAACTTTGACGCATTTGCAGCAAACAAGCAAAGTTGAGCCTTAACCCTGTGTGCATTAACATCTCTAATGTGCATCTTATATTATATATTATTATTTCCCCCACTGCATCTTTCTGATTCATCAGCCAGAGAGGCTCAGGGAGTGTTTGCAACCCCATGCTGAGTCCAAATTCAACGTGGCAGCACAAACCCCACCTGCTCCTCCAGTTCAGAGGCCTCAATTAGGGAAGAAGGCTGGGATGTTGTGAGTTAACTTTAATGGGCAATAAGGGGATAGTGACTTTAAAGCCTGGCCCTCCAGTAGAAAGCAGTCGGGGTTGGAGAAACCACGTGGTGGGGAACTGTAGACAAAACAACCAACTTCTTTAGAAAACAGATGTGTTTAGCAAAGCTTTATGCCTGTAACTGTGTGACCACTGCATTTGCTGTATATTTGTAATGATTTCAATGTCCAGATACATCTGGTCCAAAGGCTAAAATAACTGACATCCAACTGAAAGTTTTTAGAGTTTGCTATTAGAATTAGAATAAAACAGCGAGCTCGGCTGTTGTTCACCCAGAAATACAGTGAACTCACAACATGATTTTCTCTAAAACTGTACATTTTCTTTTACATTTCTCTCTGTGACCCAATAAAAAAAATCAGAAACAAAATGGTTATATATTATAATTAGTATAATTAGTGAGCCTCAGAGTTGGGTGGTGTAGGTGTTTTTTAGGCTCTGACAGGAGATGTGTTTCTGTGTTTCTGTTTGCCAGACATGGTCGAATTACCAAGAAGTTTTGGATGAACTGTTATAACTTTATTGATGCTCTGACTTATCACAACATCATCGGGTAAAAAAAAAAATGTATGCTTCCATTATTTGTCTCTACCCATCAGCCACTGCTGTGGGGTGTTTTTGTACTTATTAGCAAATGTTAGCATGCTAACACATTAAACACCATTGGTTAACACGTTAAACATTATACCTGGTTAAATATGTTATGGGTAGACTCTGCCTCTCACTTATTCCCTGTGTTCTCCTCCCTTGTGTGGTTGTTTGTTCCCACTTTGTATTCTGGCTTGTGTGTGTGTGTGTGTGTGTGTGTGTGTGTGTGTGTGTGTGTCTGGCTGGGCGTGGCTATCAGGTTCCCTCTCCCTCCATCCACCTGAACACCTGCACCAACTTATCAACTCCACAAGCTGCTGCAGTATTTGAACCTTGGCTCGCCTCTCCAGTCTCCACCAACACCACTGACACGTTTGTTTCCTTGTGCTCAGCTGCGTGATCTTGAGCCTGAGGAGCTCCTTCATTGCTCTGACTGCTTCAGATACGTGCCACAACTGACCCTGTCCTCCTTTGGTCATTGTTTCAGTGCCTGCCCCCTCCCCCCACTTCCAGCTGCTCATTTCTCAACATTTGCACAGTTTTCAATAAATCCCCTTCAGAACTATCAACTGTCTCTGAGTGTGTCTTTTGCATTTAAGGCCCTAAACTGAACAGTGAATCCAATATCAGCATGGTAGCATTGCCATAGGAGCATGTTAGCATGCTGGTGTTGGAATGCAGCACTGTTACTTCCTCTGTCCTAAAGCTAAGCTAGGCTAACAACATCCTGACTCCAGCTCATGAGATTAATCACAGAAGGAGATGAAACGAGCATAAATCTGAAAATGTGGCGCTGTTTCTTTAACCCTATTAAGCCCACAGAGGTGTCTGTAGAGCCTTATCGCTACGTGATGGTTTTCTTCCTTTAATAAGAGAATCAGCTCTTTCTAACAAGCCCCGATTCGTCTGTATATGACACTTGGGTGATACACTCCTGAACGAAGTTAGGTTAAATTTGGATCAGTCTGACCCTTTGACTGGAGCATTGCTGCTCAGGTGTGTTTATCCATCGATTCTCATCCGCCATCTTTGCTAGTAACGTCTCTGCATGGGACACTCCTATTGGCTCCAGGGGGTGATGTCACAGCCAATCAGAGCGTCTCCTTCAGAGGCCGAGCTGTCAGCTGCTTGTAGCCAAAGTCAATGGGATCAATCCTGTATTTTTCTGATCTCAGAGTGAGGAGAAGTTGCTCTGAGTTTATTGTAGTGACAGAATAAAGACAGAGAGACATGGACAATAAGATATTTAGAGCATTAGAGGCTTTGGAGCTGATTTTTCATCATTACTGCTCCAAAGAATGAGCAGAACTCAGATCAGATAAAGAGAGAAACTTCAAATCAGCTCTAGAACAACACAAACACGTGTGTAACTTTCTGTGTTGAAGTTTTCCCTGGTTATTATGGTTTACAGTGTTTTTATCTATAAATTAAGGAAAAATCTTCTATTCTCCCTTATTAGAGTGAACAGTAGTCTTTATTGAGTGACATATATAATTAACTGTGCTGATTATGAATATGTCGAGCACTTCGGGAAATTTAAAAATGACAACTTTACAAGGGAAGACACAAAGTTCTGCAAAAACAGAAAAGCCTTAATGTGGCTCTAAAATGGTTAAATCAAGCTTGTTTAATGAACCATATAATAATTGAGCAGATTATGATAATTTATGATAATTCCTGCTACTCTACTACTACTTATTTATCTAAAATATATTACATTTATTGGCTTCTGCAAATATTCAAAGCATGGACTTCTCCAGAATGGGATGAAGTGAATTTACCCCCCAGGCAATAAACAGGCTGTTCTGACATTAAGTGATAAGAGGAACATCCAATATGCCCGTCAGCAGTTTGTGCGTGTTCCCTTCAATAAAACACTGAACCCCCCCCCCCCGTACTGCTATTGTTGTCCATGGTTGGAAGTTCAGCCATTTTTCACACCAGGAAATGCTCAACCCAGCTCCACAGATGGGGCATTTTTCTGGTCTCTGTAGTTCACTCTCATGGACTTCCGTCAAGATAAAAATAGTCTGACATAAGGGGAATGATATATGATCTCAGTCATTCATCTAAATTGGACAAATGAGGCCCAAACGTCTGAGCTGTGAAAGACCGCCCCTATAGGGCTGAATGAATGGGCCAGTGTGTGGGAGGGGGCGTGTGTATGTGGGAGCACATGCACACGCACATTCAGTTTGTATTTTCATTTCATGTGTTAGGACCCATTTATTTTAATGTGAAAAGGCCTGTCTGTATAAATGCCTGCCTGGTTTTTGTGCATGTTTATTTATGCATTCGCAGGAGTATCTGTGTTTTCAGTGTGTGTGTAACTGTCTTAATGTGCGGCTCTTTGTGTGTGAGAGCAGGGAGAGCAAGAGGCGGCATTGTTGCATCTGCTCCTCATTAAAGGGCGCTAATGAACGCACGTGTGTTCCACCTGGTTTGGTGGAGTGGGGGGTTGATGAGGGCCTGGCCTTTCCCAGCTCTCCTATCGTAAAAACTGTCTCAAGACAGGCAGGGGAGCTCGATCCCCAGACGCTCATCTGACAACAGTTTGGCAGTTCCTCCTCTAATGATGAAGGTGATGCTCAGCGGCCGCACTGCTGGGCAAGACTGTGACTCTTCGTGGAAAAAAATGTGATTCCCATTACAGGGGAGGACCTCAGAAGAGTCAGGGAACAGTCTGCACACTTTCTATCAGGTCTCTGCTGGTACAGCACTGATACCACCAGTTTACAATGTGTTCAAATGAGTGTGAGTTTGATCTGTGTTTTAGTCCTGATTCTACTCAGCAGACATCTGCTGAAGAAGAACATCATTTCAGGAGACTGGCAGCAATAATAAGCTCTTATCAGAGGCTTCTGATGGCTGAAGCTTCTGATTCATGCAAAGTACAAAAGAAATAATTTTGTCTCACTTCACTCTTGTGGTATTCAGCCATGTAGATGGTGTTAGTTTTATTTGTTTTGGGATCTCTGTCTTTTCTGAGATTTCTGCCTCCACCACAAAACAATGAGGTTTGTTATTGTCATGCTGGAGGAAACTGGCTCTCCCACAAAAGCTGCTGACAGTGAGTTCTGTGAAATATCTGGGAGCAACTGGGACATTGTTTCTGGGAATAGATGAATATTTTAAATGTATTTTTTTTCTATTTATTTGAGCAACATGAAAAAAGTGTGTCTAAACTGACCCCTTAAAGAAGAAGAAGTGTCAGACCACTCCTCTACATTACAGCAGGCAATGAGAGACTAACACAGAAACAGGTGACACCTCACCTGGGCTCACGTGAACAGTGCTTCTCACACTGTATCATGTTTACAATATATATTCTAGTTTTTCAGAAGCTAAATATCAACCCTGAAGAATAATGAGTCATGGGAAAGTTTCTCTAATGCATCTAGTTTCTTTGTGCAGATGGACGTGTGTAACTGTATAAACCAGAACAAACAGCTATCATTAAGGCTGCAAGTATGATTCAAACCATCACTGCACAGGAAGGAAGAGTGCATTACAGTTACAACATGACAATTCAGCTTTTCCATCACGTTCTTTTTTTACAAAGCTTTTTTGAGACAAAGTTGCAGAATTACACTCAAGTAAAAGCAATAAAGCAAAATGAAAAAGTGATAAAACTGCAAGTTAGTGATAAATAACAGTAATAAATCGAATGACAATGAGAAAGATTGTAGCAATCAGTCAAACTCAGAAACAAGCACAGACAAGTTGGTCAAAGTTTCTGGAGTGATTCTCAGGACGTGACTGACAAGGTTCGGCAGTGTCTCGCACAGAGCTGGTGCCTTGCTGAGGGGGGATCGCTCTATTAAGCACTTGTTTGCATCGCAAGCCAAGTTTCTTAAAACAGATGACATTGCAATGAAAAGCATTACCATTTTTCACAAGATGAATTAAACTCCTGTCTGAGTGGTTCAATATCAGCGCTGCAAAACCAACCATCATGATGCTTCGCAGTCTGATGCTGAGGTTATGCTGTGTTTTTTTTTTTTTTTTTTATCAGCAGAGGACTTCAGGGAAAGAAGGGGTGTGAACTGGTGCTTCAATCACTTTGCAAACAGCCTTCTGCTGTTGCTCTGCAGCTGTCGGTGAGTCTCTGCAGTGAGAAGCCCTCCCTCGAGTTTTTCCCTTAGCCTGCTATGGCTGGTATTGATACAACACCCCTGTGCGCGCACCTGACTCAGAGCTCTGTTGGGAACATTGTCATCACTATCACACAGAGTGGAGGTGCAACATTTTTACTGTGACATAAAGAGTGACAGGCATAGCTTTGAGGAGACAGATAACAACATATATTGATGCTACTGCTAAGTGGAGCCAGTGTGAAGTAGTGCATCAAGTAGTAATTGTTGAGCTTGATCATTATCAACTGTGTTTCCATTGCAGTTTTGGGCAAAAAGCTTTTTTTTTTTTTTTTTTTTTTTTTATTAGATGTCAAAACACACATTTGTGAATGGTCTGTCTTTCCCTTAACTGATGTGCGAATAAAGCTGGTTTTCTCCTCCTCAATCTAATTAAACAAGGTGATGAATTCCAGCATTGGCTAAATAGCCGAGGAGGAATAGAGGTGTAAGGGACGGGGTGTCTGGTGCACATCATGGCAGAAAGGCAGATCTTCTATCTGGGAGCAGCCACATGTCAGGGGATTTTGGGAGATAATGTTTTTGGATATCATGTGACTATTCAACTTATATCATGTGACTTAAATGCAGAAAAATTGCTTTCATTTCACTTTTAGAAAATATTGCTTTAATAGTCTGAAAAACCACCACAGAGTTCAGAGTTTCTCATTCACACATACAGTATTGAACCAGGGCCCTACAGGAAATAAGTGGAGGGGAACTCCACTCTCATCAGACAGCAGCCATACGCAACCTGCTCAGCACCAAGCAGCAGATAGGACAAGTTAGAGACTGCCTGGTAAACACTGGAGTATCCAGCAGCTACAAAGATAGATAGAGCTGGTTGAGACCAAAACAGAGTGAAGTTGTGTATCTGTGTCTGCCGACTGTTTAATAACTGTTTTAATAACAACTTTATTGTTTATGTTTAAAGCTCGTTGTGTGTTGAGCTTTTTTGTGGCCATAACTGGTTTTGTTTTTTGGGGTTTTTTTTTGTAGAAACGAAACGTGCTGTGCTGGTGTGGCACTTTATTTATCAAGGCAGATTAATTGCAATTGTGCACGAAGCTTTTCTTTTATTTAATTCAAAATGTCTCGCACTTGAACATGAACATTGAAAATCATCAGATCAGGACTCAGGTGTTTAGAACAACAACATCAAAGCTTTGGTGACCTAGTTAGAGATTAAATCGTAGAGGGTTGTTTATTGACTTGTTTATTAGTGTTCTACCCCTTTGGGGTTAGAACACTATTGTTTTTGCTTTGGTTTATAATCATTCTTATGATTTGTCTTCTGCTATGAAACTTATCACAATACCTGAAAATTGGCCAAATGGTGGCCCTGTATTTAGGGCCATGCCCTTCATACTGTTTCTTTGACTGACTTTGACACTACAAAAAAACTTCTTTTACCCCAAAAATCTTGCATTCAGATGCTATATATATGTATATAATATTATATATATATATTTAACTTTGTTACAATAAACAATATTACATATTTTTCACCAGTAGTGAATAGTGCAACAAATTACTGTTTCTGTTCCACTGATAAGCACAACAAGGCTTAGAAGATTAGAATATTGCCTATATTTTACTTACGATATTGCTGCTAGTGCTTTGACTGTACAACCACCACTTCCACCATCACTCCCACTGCTCCAAACAGACAGCACTAATCCATTCACGTGTGAAGTTTGATCTAAATGGCTCATTATTATCAGGTCAGGGTCTTTCCCAAAGACCACCAGTGTATAACTGATCACTTCTATAATAATTCCATCATATGGACTAAACTGACTGATTGTAATGAAAAACCATTTATTATCATCACACCAATGCATCACTCTAACCATAGTTGGGACAGCAGAGGTGGAGGAGGCGATACATTTGTTGACTCTGTCACATTTATCTGTCTCTGTGTGTCTCTCTATCTCTGAACACACCATTCCTCAACCGTGTCCAACAGTGACAGCCGTGGGTAATGACAGTCGAACGCTCACTCGCTCCTCATTTACTCAGAGCTGGCAGTGTAACAGTTCGCTCAGAACTCTTAAGTGCTTGTTAATTTAATATGCAAATAAGTCTCTTGTCAATCTGAGTGCATTTTAATGAAAAAGCTCCTGCTTCCATGGGGCGGGGGTTTCTGCAGGTTGACTGTGGCTGCGCGTGAAGGGGAGAAAGAAACAAGGCCAGGGGAAAAGAGCGCAGGAGAGGTGTGGCTGAAGAACAACAGAAAGACACTGAGGTACAATGTATTGGGGACAGACAACGGAAGCCCAGATGGCACGTATTGAACATTCAAGGTGGTTGCAGCCTGAACATGTGCAACACATGGAGGTGATGCCTCTGTCACCTCCACTTTGGCCTCCTGTGATCTGTCAGCCTGTGTTCCCAGTAGATAGAGAATAGGACAGAATCTGACAGAATCTGGTTATGAAAGGGAAGAACTGTCTCATGCACAAACATGAGAGTGACACACACACACAGATGTACACACACACACACATACATGGACCTCCACTCATATCCCACTGTTAATGACAGACCTTAGCTCAACCTTTGCTACATATGGGTGGTGCAGTGTAAAGAAAGTAAGGTGAGCATGTTATTGGGAAGGTGGGGGTGGTTTGCAGGCGGTGTTAAGTCAAGCAGGAACCCTCAATGTTGCTAATTTATTTACAGATTTAATTAGATGGATAGAGCCCTCACAGATATAAGAAAGAGAGGAGAGATGTTGCCAGCGTTACAGCACTTTAATTATGGTAGCAGGCTCCTGATCCCTGCGCTCCGCTGTCTGGGGAGCCAGTTAATTAAAATCCTCATTATTTTACTTTTAATTAGTTCCCCCCTCTTTTGTTTCCTTTCACCATATGGCCGTGTTCCGTGGTCAAATTAACGTAATTGAGCTAATTAAGCCGATCACTTTAATTATTCAAAGCATTCCGATTGGCCAGGAGAACTTTTCTCCATCTCCCCTCCCTGACATTCCTGTATGAGGCTTGGAGTTGTAAAGTCGTTCTCTTTGTCATTATGCTCCTCTACTCCCATGCTGAAGGCAGTGAGTTATGGCTGCAACATGCCTCACTTCCTACATGTTCCAGCAGTGTCTCATATTTCACTTGCATACAATGCACGGTAGGCAGCGCAGCACTGGAGACCTCAGCAAGTTCAAAGAGGACTCAGGAATTATTGGAACATTTAACACAATATGGTTATGACAAATTAGGTGCGTGTTGGTAGTTGTGGTTGCTACTTCTCGACAATCATCTGGTGCTCAGGGATTGAAAGCTACCATAAATAGATTTCTCAGCCCAAATAGCTCTCAGAAGGATTGTCAGCACAGTATAATGCCACAGACATCACTACACATAGTACCAATGCATTTATATGCTTGCATTTTGAAATTGGTGACAACCAGATGGTGGTTTTACAGCATACATAGTTATGTTGAGCTCAGTGCCTAAGGGTGGACAGGACCTGTCTATCAGTATTCATTTATAGAACATACATACTGTACCTCTCTGACATCCTTCATCCTCAACTCATTTGCCTGTTCTTTCACTAATCTTAATATCTATGTAAATACAAATTTTGGATCTGATCCAAGTTGAAATATATGGCACAAAGTAACTGATCCATGACAATTTCATATGAGCAAACATCTGTTTTTATATTTGTTATTTAATGATGGATGTTTTTCCTTTTGGAAAAATCCTTAGACAGGAACCAATGTACTTTATTTCTAGTTACATGCATCATACTAAAAAAACAAAGGAAATCCTCATCAACATGATACGGGACTCAAACTCACTTCATTAAGATGACGGTGCTGGTCTCAAACTGCCAACTGAAGAGGTGAGAACAAAAACCTGAAGAACTTAATGGATCAGTTCATTGAAATTTCAAAGAAATATGGATTGTTTTGGATGAAACTTTGTTGTGTGCAGAGTCAAACTGGAGACCATCTTACCATCAGCTGCGACGCCTGTCAACATGTTGACGTTCCAACCCACGAGTCCTCAGTACTCACTGCCACATTATTACATGGGCACTCAGAACTCATGGATCAGACCAGACTCATCTTGGAACTAGGCTACCACTACCAGCAACACAGTGACAGCTGGTAAAAATTACATTAAAAAATTTAAAAGCAACATCTCAATTACTGGAGATCCACAGAAACAATTGCCCTTGTTTTTGTAATTTGGCAAAGTAGAGCATTTAATGTACACAGAACTGTATATGGTTATGGATATTTATGTATTTCTTTTAGATTCTTAAGGTTTCAACTCTTCACATTGTAAACTGCCGCAAACTGAGAGGGCGTCACATACACCACTTGCCCTCATCCCTCGAAATACTTTCGCATGTGCTCTAATTTACTCATGTGCCACCAAAATATAATGATGAAAAACAAGTGGCAGGAGCAGTGACAGTTCACATGACTACAATGAGGCCCAATGTAGAACATGCTTTGTTATTGTGTGGTGATTGTGGTGAACAGTTAACAGCTGACACATTAGATATGGGAGCTACACATAAGTGAATCCCACATTATATAGAAAAAGAGAGCAACCACTCTAATCCAGTTTATTATGACTATTGACGCTCAATTAACCAGTACAAGCTAGGATGTATTATTGCTTACAGCACCTGAGCAGTAGTTTCACTGACATGCAGCTAAAAAAAAACAAACAAGGATGATTTAAGATTAAAGAAGCTATTTGTAAGTTTTCCTATTGCTGTGTAGCCACCTTTAACATTAACATCTGATGACCACACGCCCTGATTTTTTCCCAGTTTCAAGCTGGGTGTCTTGACAAATATCTGTATAACACTAAAATGTGATGACTTTCAACATTGACTGGCCAGTTGTTCCAGTTTTCATCACAATTAATAAAATGATGTAATCACAATATGATATATATATATATATATAATCTTTTTTCCTTTTTCCAGAGCTTATAAAGACTTTTATCAATTTCTGTCCAACTCATTACCAACGCAAAGTGAAAACAATGGACAACAATGGACCAAGTGTGCAAATTCAACATTGATTCTGTCCGCCGTTGTCAACGCTGTGATCCTGTGAGTCATAGGCTATGATGCTGGTGGCGTTTTCTGACAGAACCTGACAGTATGTTAGCAGTCAGCTGTCATGCTCAGGAGACGCTCGCTCCAGGAGGCTGACTCTCTCCCTCGTGACCTGTGAAATAGCCTGCGTTCGTGACGTCCATGGTGTTGGAAGGTGTGCTCAGTAGTTGCACCGACCACTAAAACGGTTATCCTCCATCCTGATGAAAAAATGCCAATGGTGTGTGTGTGTAGCTTGTTCACACGACACAGCCGTTTACTGACCAATCTGTCCAACAGCTTCAGCCGTCATTACATTTACAAGAGGTTATGGAATGGCTCTGAGCAGCTTCAGGGAAGACTGGGGTCAACAGTGGTTTGCTATCAGAAAGCTATAGGCTAGCTGGTTAGCATGCGACTTTCAAGTAAAGGAATGGTCTTTGAACATGCAGTGCTAATGCTAATAATGCTAACACTGGCTTCGTAGCAATAGCAAAATTTAAGAATGGCTAAAGGTGGAGTCAAAATTAAGTGACAGTTCAAGAATTCACCTTTGAAAAACAAAGAACGGAACAAAGAAAAACTCAGAAAATGGTTGTTAACTAAAGTGGGAACGGTGCCTCTGGGTTCTCCTGCTGTTCAGACGAGTTCACATCTGGCGACGTTGAACCATCACAGAGATGGTTAAGTTAACGCCAGCACATTGTTAGCATCCAAACACTCGGTCTGGCCTGTGCACACACAGAGAGGCCATGTCGTCAGAAGGAGCTTCTGGCCGCTGCAGCAGCAGATTAGCATCAGAATGGAACTGGGCTACAGGAAGGCAGCCATGTTGGATTTATATCACAGGAGTGTCTGGGCAAGAAGGAGGCTCCGACAATCCTCTTCCTCTCCATGATGAGCATGTAAAAATATCCTGGCATCATCTTGTGTCTTCACGCAGTGTGAGGTGGAGGAGCTCAGGCAATTACACTCATCTGCATGTGTTAATATGATTAATTAGCAGGAATAAACACTTTCCTATGACACAGGCTACATGGTGAGCCACACACCTGCAGAAGCTCTGATAAAAGACATCACCTCATGGCAAAGAGCCTTTTCATGAGACCTGCTAATTGGCATCTGAAAACGTTCCGGCTAATTAAGAAAAGGCAGATGAGGCTTGATTAGTTTGAATGCAAAGTGTAACTTGTGGTGCGGTGGGACTCGGGAATGTGCCGAGGTTTTATTTCTTCACCATCACGATACAAAGATAATTGTAATTGTGATCATTTGCATACGTTAATGAATTTGCGTGACGCTTCTTGATCAGACGTGGAATAAATAATTGATGCAGTATCAGCACCTACCATGACAAGTGGGACTTTTTGAAATAACTAAGCGCATTAAGGTGCAAGTTTGATGGCTGCCATGCTCCCAAGCAAGGTGTGAAAGTAGAGCAGATGCTATCTTCCCCTTCGTGCATGCTGCATACGCCACAGCTACTATCACACTAAGATTAACTCCCAAGCTCTGATGGTATGGAGACTTTTTACGTAGTATTTAAAAAGGCACACTGTGCTTGAGCGAATTGAATGCAGCTTGGGAAAATAATTTTCAGAAGCCATGCAGAGTGGCAAAGAACAAAGAGCTGTGAGGGGAAACAAACCAGGCTGTGTAGGGGCTTTAATTGGAACACGGTAAAGAGTAAATACATCAGATTGTTTCAAGTGCCTCGGATGTAGAGGGGGCCACTCCCCTTTAATTAGCCTGCTTTAAGATTAGGCTTTATTAGAGACAGGCAGGCAGGCAGCCACCGAGCCAGTCAGCCACGGGATACGCCACAAGTTCAGCCCCACAGGAGCTCCAGAAGCAAAGATACAGGGCTCATGTTTAATTGCTTCTGTAAATGGTCAGAGCTCAAGCCTCCTAATTCCATTCCTCGGGGTAATCAGGCATGTTTTCTCCATACAGGGTTAAAGAGAGTGAGAGAGTTAGCCACATCCGCCAATGCTGGTAGGTACCACGCAATGCAATGTCACTCTAATGCTGCTAAGGGGCTTCAAAATAACCTCAGCGCACTTCGCAACACGTTACAGGAAAATCATTTTAATAGGACTTTTGTTAACTCCACTTTTTTTCTTTTTTCTTTTTTTTTTTTCCACACACTGAACAGGCATCTGATAAAGAAATAAAACTCCACAGAAAAAGCAAAACCTTCACTGGATCACTTCAGTTGTTCAGGGCATCTGAAGTATGAGGAATCACAGGTAACAGCAAAATATTAGATTTCTGCTTTCCTCGAGTGCTTAAAAAAGTTTGAGCTTGAACTCGTTCAAAGGTTTCCCTATGATTGGACATTTTCAGATGCTCTGGATTTTGCCAGACACCCCACAATTTTACATTCAATCCTCAGTGTGTAAGATCTCAGATTAACATATAGAAGAGAGAGATCAAGAGTTCATTAAAAACACTGACGCTCAGGGGAAATAATGCCACATGGCATAAGCAAAGCTTTCACAGTCATTTTACAGCAGTCCATCAAACATTCATTCAAACATCTTTTGTTCCCTCTTCCAGTTGGCGCTGGCTTTCATTGTCATTTCCCCCCCTCGAGCTTTCTGTTAGTCCTGAAGGAGCCATTGCAGTCCACACACACTGCGAGTCTTTGCACGATGCACAGACTACTTTAATATTGAACACAACATAAACGTGACTTGTATGCGGCATATTGAGTTTCTGATACGTTGTCGGACAGGACATGTTGGTGAAAAGCTGTGTCCTCCCTTGTGGGAAGAGAGGCGAGGTGGTGAAGAAAATCCACAACAACGGCGACAGAAGCAGGAGAGGAGGAGTGAAATGAGGAGAAGTGAAGTTCAGGAGAAAAGGTGAGGGTGACACACAGCACTGCTGCCACTCAGCAAACCTGCAGACCACAGAGGAAGAGGAGGGTTAGGGTCACTGCCCCAACAGACTCATATTCATCTGTTTCCTTCTTATTCAAGTGTTCTCTTCATTTTAAATTGAAGTTAATCTCTTACAAAGAGCTCATAAAATAAAATGAAATCAATTTCTGAATATTTATACTTGACGAACACTAGTGAACCCTGCCATATCAGCAGCTTATCAAAATAAAATTTCATATTGATTTTATTTTTATTCAGTGCACCTAACAAGATTAAAAAACATCTGTTTTTGATCACATTTCATTTTTCTGATTTTTGATCTAAAGTAGCAGCACCAGACCAAAGATAGGAAAAACTTCTGCATTCAAAGTAAAAGTAAATAAGAATAAACAGTATTAAAGAATGATGCAGCAGAATAGTGCCTGACAACTAGTTATTATATATTATAATATTGAATTATTATTGTTAAATTGATGCATTAATATCTATGCTGCATCTGCTCATGGTGGAGCTAACTATGAAAAGCACTTTTATCTACATTAGAAGATCATGATGTTATTTGTATGAACAACAATGAGAATAACTAGAGACTCTGCTCTCAGATAAATGTAGTGAAGTAAAAAGTACAATATTTCCCTCTAAAATTTGGTGGAGTAGAAGTGAAAAGCATAATAAACAGTAAAAACTGTTCTCATTATAATAGAGAACCTCTGATTTTTCTATAGTCATATTTTTTACCCACATTTTATTTTCCATATTAATAGTATCTCCTGCTGTGGCAGCCATTGTTCCCCAGGGGAATCAACAGATTTTATTATTCACATTAGACCACAGTGATATTCATGTAAGAATAATTCACGCTCTGCTGTAAATACAGATGGCTCTGTAGGATCACATCAACAGCCCTTTTATTTACCTTCTGGTCTGTCAGCACCGAGTTGCTCTGAAGTGGAGGCAGGTGGCTGTTGAGCAAGGCAGCACTGGGTCTGTCATGCTCACAGAAGATTGTACCATTGATGTAATGGAAGCGATCACCAGGCATCAGTCGGTTTCTACAGGTGGCACAGCTGAAACACTGTAAAAGGCCAAAAGAGATCAAAGTCAGGCCACTAAAAAAAAAAAAAAAAAAAAAAAAAACACATTCATAGACTGTGGGCATCAAATTAGCTTCAATAAACCTCAGTTTTTCTCAAAAATTTCCCATTCTATCCTATCCTATTTAACAAAACTTTCTAATATGCTGTGCATATTCTGTGTTGTAATCTGTTTTCTTGTCTGTATACAACATCTATTGCACGTCTGCCCGTCCTGGGTGAGGGATCCCTCCTCTGTTTCTCACCATGAGGTTTCTCTTTTTTTTTTCCTGTTAAAAGGGTTTTGTTTTTGAGTTTTTCCTCAGTCGATGTGAGGGTCTAAGGGCAGAGGATGTTGTTATGATGCTATGTAAAGCCCTTTGAGACAAACTGTAAAAATGGGCTATACAAATAAAATTGCCTCGCCTATGACAGACTGAAACTGGATGAATATTATTTAAAATATAAAAGACAGCAGTGTAATATTGTGTAAAAACACCTTTAAAGCTCTTCAAATGTCTCAAACAAATGGTAAAAGAAACAGTTTAAGATAAAAAAAAAAAAAGATGGAGGGTACAATTATTTTCTCTCCTGATACTGAGGGACATTTCCTTCCTTATCACCAAATCTCAGATTTTTTCTGTCAAGCAAGCAGCACAAGACAAAGCGCGTTAATGTGAGAGTTTGGGATTTACCTTGAGGTGGTAAACATTACCCTGTGCCCTCATTACCATCTCGTTGGCTGGGATAGACTGGCCGCAGGCGCTGCACGCCCCGCTGTGCCCAAACAGTCTGCAAACACAAAAACACAGATTGCTCAGTCTGTACAGCCTCCAAAATCTAAAACCAGAAGCTTCCTCTCTTCCTCCTCCTCCACCTCTTCCTTCCTCTCACCTGATGTAGTCACTCCGACACAGAATCATGCCCCCTTTGCTGTAGCAGGTGGTGCCAATGTCCCCCAGCTGGGCTTGGCAGCAAGAGCACTTAAGGCAGCGAGTGTGCCAGTAGCGCTCCATGGAAAAGAGCAGGAAGCGGTCTGCGATCTTCCCTCCACATCCTGCGCACGACCTGGGGGCCGGCGGTACGCCTGACGCTTGGCTGTTCACCATGTTGTTCACCATATCTCCTAAGAGGCCCCTGGACATATGACATGTGAAACAGGTGTAAGGTCTAGATCCAGCTTTGTTCACTATACCACCTTTTCACCAGAGCTGGAATCCTCGTGCGCTTGTCCAATACTTGTCCTTCTCTGACATAAGAGTCTTGAAAGAATAACTAATGTGTGAAATGTGTGTTTATTACTTTGCAATATTTGCACACAGCATGTCAGATGTGTGTGCAGTTGTGGGTACAGGGGTTCATTATATTTATGATAAAACAGACACACACACACAAACACACATACACACACACACACACAAAAACACACACACCAGCCCTTGCTCTGACAAATCTGGAGCTTCAACATGACCACAACTTTAAGGCCTGTAAGTCTGACCTAAACACCTACAGTCAGATCAATACTAGAAACGATAATTACCAATATATCTGATCTGATTCCATCTGTAGATATATATCAAAATTGTATTGATTTGTAAAATATGTGGTAATTTTTGTGTGTGTGTGTGTGTGTGTGTGTGTGTTCGTGTGTGTGTGGAGCTTGGGGGGGGGTGTTGGGGGGCATTATGACACCTGTATATCTAGATTTTTGAGTGTTTTGTGTGAGTGTGTATTTGAGAGAGAGAGAGAGAGAGAGAGAGAGAGAGTGCTCGGGGAGGGGGGGTGGGACTTTTGAAAGAGTGCCAGCAATAAGACTGGATGTAATACTAGAAACACTGTAAAAGTGTTTTCTTGGATTATATTTACTGCTCCTGTCTCCATATATTGTGTCCGTGACCTGAGCTGACACTCTCTTCACCTCCAGGTCGCGTGAGCTGAAAGGAAAGCTTTATTTAGAAATGCGCGCGCGGAGGAGGGGAAAAAAAAAAAAAAAAAAAAAGAGGAAAAGGAAGAGACACGTTACCTCGTCGAGCCAAAGGTTTTCCTCCTGCGTTGAAGTTTGACGAGACGGAAGAATATTCACAGAGACCTCGACACGCTCGGAGTTGTAAAACAGCGCTTAGACTTCACTGGTCTCCATGGCTCTTCGGAAAAAGGCAAAGCACCACAACGTGAAGCCCGGGACGGCTCGGCGACGGTAACAGTTGAGCAAAACTCTCCCCGACATCCAGCTCCGCTGATAAATAACTACACGTAGGCCTGACCGCGAAGAGGGGACATGACGCAGCTCCTCTCCCTCGCCTCTGTGTCACGGCTGTCCGTCTTTCAACACACCTTCATCCGCTTCTATCGCTTTTGACAGCAACACTATTCATCAAATTGCGCAAGGGGTTATTTAAATTACCAAGAGGGGACTCAGCCCACATGAAGCGCGTGGCAGCCAATGGGAGCGCAGGGGGCGTGGCCACAGTCAAAATGATTTATGAGTTTATAGTGGCTTATTAATATGCACATCCACTTCCCTTAAGCTCCCCGTAGGGTGTTACCCAGTGTGAGCGCGGCCACGGTATTTGTCTTAGTTTCCATCGATGTAGATACTGTAAATAACTCTCGAGGGAGGGAAATGGGTTCAAAAAACGTTTTCAGACACGTCCAACATTGCTTAACAGAATTTTTTTTTTTTTTTTTTTTACATTTAATTGCAAGTTGGATGAATGAATTTGCTCATTTATATTAGAATTTGATGTTGTGAAAATGATAAGAATCAAACATTCAGTGGATTATCTCACAGCTCTTTTTCAAAGTGTTAAACATTTATCAAACAGAAGTAAAAGAATAAAAAAAAAAAAAAAAAAAAACCCCATCACAGACAGGCACACACAAAAAGGGGGAGCTGCAGTGCCAAAGTCCAAAACACAACAAAGCACATTCAGTTAGATATTTTTATTCATTTATTTTTCTTTTCATCAAAATCTATGCTGCTTTGTGGTATATAGGCTATGGCTTTAAAAAGCAAAAGCCAAAAAGTTCACAGGTTCTCCACATGTGGAGAAACAAAGATTATACGCAGCAATAGTGATTTCAAGGTAAAAGCCAAAGTCAGCCAACACAAACAACGTGAATGTGTGTCAGCAAGTTGATATTCCTTCCACCCAACAAGTTTTTAGTTTTGCTTTGTTTATTTCTATGCTGTCATTTAAATCTCAGGTAAGCAAAAATGCCAAAACATCACATGCTGATTAAAGATGCAATGTATATGATGGGGGCACATTTGATCCTTTTTAATCTCCTCCACCCACCTCAAAGGTCAAAGGAGCACTGCTGAAGGTTCAGGGTTCATTCAGGAGTCATTCATTCACTCCAGCAAGGCAGGTCAGCCTCTTGAAGTCCAAGGTGTCAGTTCAGGAACCTGCCCCCTGCTGTACTTCCAGCTACACTCCAGTAGAGGACAGCATCCTATAATGTTGGAATCACTCAGGTTTGCAATATGGTTAGATTAGAGACTGGAAATTGATGTCTTCAAACATTCAGCATTCAGGTTTATTTCATAATAATTTTCCTTTTTTTTCTTTTTTTTTCTGATATATTCATTTTTGACTGTTGCATTTATTTTGAAAGGTTTTGCCAGAAAGACAGTTAAAACAGTTCGCATAATAGATTGCATTGTAGTTGCAGTCCCTTATTAAAAGTTATGGCAGGAGTGTTAGCAGTGCCATTAGTGCAGTAGCTGTAGTAGTGGTGTAAATATCAAAGCAATAAAGCAACTCATTTCTGTCTAAACAAAAAAAAAAACCCCACTGTGTTTAACACAGTTACATATCTTACAAGCTATTATTTCAGAATTATAAAAACACATTTCAAAGCTTTTGTTTGAATACGGTTGATCAAAAGTGAAAGTCCATGTCCCTCTAGTCTTCAGCCATAACTGTTCTGTAAAGTTGTTTTTTAAAGGACACCATCTTATTTCAGATCAGAGAGAGCTAATCCGAGAAGAGAAGAGAGAATGGAGCAAACTAAGAACCAGTTTGATGTCAGATATAACTTTTGTTTTTGTAAAGCATCTCACTGAAAAGCTCTGCACCAACTGGAGATGATCTACCATGGATTGGCTGAGGCAAGTGAGCAAAGCCATTATAATCTGTAATCAATAATTAATATTCAAATAATAACAATAATAACTTTATTCATACAGCAGTTAACAGTTAAAAAGTGATTTAAAATAACACGGAATAAAAGTAATACATCAAAAATGTAATGAAAAAAATGCTTTGCAAAAATTAGATAAATTATTTAAATAATTATGATAAATAAGTAATTGGTGTTCAAAATACTTCAAAATTACCAGAGTAGGCTGGACCATTGGTTCTCAAACTGCAGGCAGATCTGTGACAAGATGGATACAATCTCTGTCTGGATAAGATGTGTGGACCTCTGACCACCAGGGGTCGCTTGCAGACTACAATTTGTTAAAATACAATGTCTAATGAGTATCAATTTAACTTCAGCCTCTGTAAAGTCTATATTACTATGATTTATTTTACAGTATTGTTGGACCAACCTTTTTCCAACGCCTGCTCACAAAGCCTCATCAGTCCACAGTTTATGTTTTACGATATACTTACAAAATGATCGGTGTGGCAGCTAGTCTGCTCTGGGATTGAGCTAAACGTTATCAGCAGCCTGTTAACTATCAAACACAGACAACGAACAAAGTCATTGACAGGAAGCTGAAGACAATTTCAATCAAGATATAATTAATTGAAACATCTGACACAACTGACGCAAGAGGAAAGTGTTTAGTTTTCCTTTAATGTCATCACCATGGCTGAGACTTATAGTGCCTTCAATGACTTCTGGCCAGTGTTTGGATATGTGAGTGATTTGTACGCTGTTGCACAAAGAGCTGTCTTACAGCTAGTGAAACACAAGGCTTATTCAACATAGCTGCACTGATAAGAATTTTCCATGATAGTTTTCCATGTAAGCTCACCACAATATTACTGAAGTTGGTCTTGGGGGTGTTTGGGAGTTAGGTTGTCTGTGATTGGTGAAGTGGTCCTTGGTCTGAAAAGGTTTGCAAAACACTGGTCTAGATTCACAATTATGCGTATGCACAAAGCCGAAAATACGAAAAATGGTTCTATAAATCTCAACTGTTGCAGAAACAGGTGCACATTTGCAAGATTCATTTCCACTCCCACAATTCATGGATGTATAAATGCTCTTACATGCTGTGGTTACACATAGTTCTGACTATTTGTAGCATTTCTACCATTAGAGGAGCTAAATGTAAGTTTTGTTATTGCAACAAAGCTAGTGTTAGAATTAACAGCTGTTTACTTAGCAGTCGAAAAGGAAACAAGAGTCCCGCAGCAAACTTCATTCCCACTTAGCATCGTCAGCATCCTAACCAGCTACCAGCCTGTCTCATCTCGTCACTATCCAACAGCGACTCACCACAGCCTTGAGTCTTCCCTGAGGACTTGAGCTCTGCTCAGAGAGCATCTTATAATCCATTGTCTTAACACAATAATGACCAAAGCTTTAGATCTGAAAATCTAGTTCTGTTACCGGTACCTACCTGTAAGCAACACTAATGCACAACCTTACTTTTTTTGTGCATGGTTATTTTCTGTCCATTGCTAACAGTTTTTAGGAGGTTTATGCTCTTTATGTGCCCTGCATTTCCTGCCCCCACTGTGGCAGTGTCTCGCTTGATGTGCGTTAGTTGCTAATGAGGTGACAAGGTCAAGCACCATTGCTGGCTTCCAACGCACAAACACAGCTTACTATATTTGTTGGGAGACCAAACTGGAGGTATCGCTGCTGGGAATCACACCCCCAGCTCTTTTAGATGACCTATTTTAGCCACACTAGTGGCATGATAGTGATAGTGATAGTTCCAGTCTGTCTGTCCACTGTGTATCGTGATAATTATTAAATGTATTGCTATGAAAAGTTTTCCAACTTCAAAATTTAAATTTGTCCAAAACTTTGGTTCCGGACCATATATCTGCAAAACTAATAACATCCCCATCAAATTTTTATGCTAATAATTATTAAATGTTAACATGCTAACACTAAATTAAGATATAAGATAAATCTGATAAACACCAGCATGTCAGCGTTGTCACTGAGCCACTATAGGATGGGCAGCTCTGTTGACTGTCCACTTCTCTAGAATCACTGGGTAAACAATACCTACAGTAAAAAATGACAAATTATGTGGAGCACAGAAGCAAATTTTTTTGTACAAGGATTGATCCTAGGCACTAGTATTAGTGAGGGTATTATATATATTTGTAGGGTACTCATTTGAATGTGATGACGCCACAGTGTTTACTTGACTATGAAACCTCAGTCTAAGCTGGATCCTTTTTGTAAATGCTGTCTTTATTTCCATAAAAGATGTTAGCTGTGGCAGAGAGAGAGAAAGAGGATGACACATTTGTTTTCCGGCACAACACGCCAATAACAAGTCATGTTATTGTCCCACCTTGTGTTGAAAAGGAACCACTTTGATTCATCCAAAAGGTATGAAGGGCTTGGGTGGGGGTATAGTTTCCTCAGCTGCGGTTGGTGTGGCAGCCTGTGCCAGTTTCGACTGCTCTGCGAGGCCATGTTGATTTCTGACATATTTCCTTTTCCTCTGTCAAGCCCACAGACTGTACAAAAAGGTCAAGCCCATGCTGAAAGTTACAGCTCTGTGTGAGGCTGGACGACACCTGTAACTTCCAGTCTGGTTTCCGGGCCAATACAAACTACTGTGGAGCATCACAGCACCACAAGCTGCCAAGACGGTCACATTTAGGAAGCCCCTCACTATGATGTGGAGAGACCCTTCAACTTGAGGCTCTATTTTCCCTCTCGTGAGGGTAAGCACCTCAGTGTTAACTGAGTCTTGTGGTATTAGTTTAGAAATGAGTCCCAAATGCTTGTTGTCTCCTCAGTCCACAGGTCCTGGGTTGTCATGGAATTTTGAAGTGGTGAGTTGCAGAAGGGGAAAGTCAGTGTGCTGGTAATTTCTCGGTGAAGATCAGTCATTTTTTTCTTACAGTCATGCTATCAGAAGTTTTTGCCCAACGTTTATCTCCCTTTGATTAGTTTGCAGCTGTAAGTAGCTGTGACTTTTACAGAACAACCAAACTACCCCCCATCCAGATCAGGGCAGCTTGACATTCACACTTATTTGTTGCTAGGTAAAGCTAGTCACCCATCAAAAATCTCAGGATTATCCTCAATACGTAAACATCCAAAAATTGCTGCTCCACCCTCTGCCTGACCAGCCACAGCCTTTGTCAGCAGAACACGGCTGCGACCTCGAAAATTGATAGATGCAACATTTGGCAGTCAACCTAGCTCCGAGAGACAACAGCCAACTGCAGCCACAAGAGGCCAGTAATTTACAAGATGAATGGGATAAACACTGTTCAGCGATGTCCATAGAGGAAAAAACTTCCACTTTGGTGTTTTTCTAACTGATGTCTATTTTTCACCCATTGCTCTGTCCATCAACCCAGCACCATAGTTCAGAGCAATATACTTTATAGGTTTACCTGTTAACCAAGACGTTCGCTACACGTAGTCATGGTTCCGTGATGAAGACTCCTGATAGTTAATACTGATAGTTACTTCTAGCACCACCATAGGGCCAAAACATGCGCCTGAACACTTCATGATGTTATATGTAATGTAATGGGCATACTGACTAATTTAACAGATTAACACTCTGCAGAGAATGAACCATTTAACTTCTGAGAGTTCAAAGGTACTTTCCTCTACCACCACCCTCTGGTCAGAATGATAGATTTCCACCAGTCAGTGTGTAGTATCCACCAATAAGTTAAGCTACTGCCTCAATTAAGATCCCAAACACTAAATATCTCTGGTTTAGGTATAAGTGGAGACTCAAGAATTGGCAGAGAAGCAGCACACACCATTGAATGGGGTCTGACTGGGGCAGACAGGAGGTCAGTGTTCCTTCCTCCTCTCAGAAGGAGGCAGAGGCCATGGTGAGGAATTTAGTAGTCCACCGTAATGTTTGTGCTACAGAGGCAACCGGAGCATTGTGTAAGGCCTTGAGGCAACATGAACACAGAGCCCTGAAAATGTGTACTGAGGAGCTCTGTGGTAAAGGTAACGCACTTCTGCTCCAGGGTTACAACAAAGATTTCAAAAAAGACGTGAATATGATGGCTGCCAAACCAATGGCAGTGTTATATATGGCAAGTATGATGGCTGACTATATAATAGTTTCAATATGGAATAAAATACTTAATACTTACAACTTACAACATAATTACAACTTTGTAAATATATGCCCATCAACAGGTAGAAAACTACCACAGTTAAGTGGATAATATTGGTTCATATCCGACATCATGGCCATGGATCCTGTTGGGAGGCCTAGCCACTTCAGGTTCCTCCTGAAATGCTGCCTTGTTCCTGGGTGGTGATGACTGGACAAAGTGTTTGACATGTTGGCCTTGCCTTTGAAGCAACTGTAAGTTTACAGTTTGCAGTGCACATTGAACTTGGACCAGGACAAACCACAATCAATCACCCACCACCCATTTTTGCACTCTCCTGAATATGTATACCAACTGCCATTCCTTAAAAACATTCAAGCTGTGCAACGAGTAAGAGGGTATCAAGGAAGATCAAGGAAACATGACAAAGTGGTGTTAAAAAATCTAATCATATAATGTGATTAATTCACTGTAGTGATGTGCCACCAGGACAAGCAGTGCAAGCAATGCTTCCCTTGTTAAAGCTAAAAATAGTCATCAATTAGAAGAATAACAAGTGGAAGTGATATCTCTCCTTACATCTGATCTCACAACAGCATTCTGTGCCATAAAGGCTCGGCTACCTGTTTGCATTCATGTTTATTGTAAATTTAATTGTCCACCTGTGGATGCAGTAGGGTATTGTCTATGAAAGCTAGTTTGAAAGCTAGCCAGTTCATTGAGAGTAATCATGGGCTCATTGATGAGAACAGAGGTGTTCTTGTAAAGCTGTCTTTGACTCAGCTTCTACTGTTCTGAGACCACGTGCGTGGGTCGGATCTCAGGTGCAGTGAAAACTAAAAATGCATTGATAGGCAAATCCCAGAAATTTATCACTGCAGATCTTGCACCTGTGCAAGAGTTTAAGAAGTTTGAGACAGAGTATTTTTAATGGAGTAGCACAGCTCTTTTAGGAAACAACTCAATATGGACATTTTGTGCGTAACGGGTGAGAGAGAGGGAGAGAGGTTCTGCTCTACACTGTCATCAGGCCACAGTTTCAAAACAGTACACCTGCTTTAGCATGTCAGCATTGTCTGTGTGACCATATGAAAACTCATTAGCAGAAAAACACTGTAGCAGATGGGGGATGAAAAATGAAAAAGCAGATTACGTGGTGCACATTCAGTCTGATACTGTTACTCTCAGTCTAATATTTTGTGGAAGATTAGGACAACTACAAAGCCTCTTGATACATTCGAACATTAGCCAAAAAATAAGACACATTATAGGTTCATATGCATGTATTGGATTTACAGTTTACTGACAAAAGGATCCACAAGTAAATAAAATAAAGCATTGTATATACAATCTGAGGGACACACATACATAACATAGAGGGGGGAAACTGGGACTCAGGCAAAAATTGGCCAATCAAGGTGAGAGCACATCAGCCACTAAGAGGTTAACAGAGATCAGGTGTGTTATCTTCATACCTGCAGCTGACTTGACTTAATTATTGAAGCTCACCTGTAGTCATATCAAAGCCAAGACTAAGGCCACATATGGTTCAATCAGTGCAGTAAAAAAAACCCAAAAAATGCATAAACAATTTATATACACCTGTATATGAATATGGGCTAAGATTCTGGGTCTGAAAAGGAAATGCTGAAGAGCCTAAAACCTGCATTGTGTCTAATGACCATCAGGGTGTAAAAGGTTGTAAAAGAAGTCAGATTGTATTGAAGTCTATGTGAAAATGTCCCTACTTCTCACTTGATTTATTAGCTCAGTAAACGTTTTCCTATTGAGTTCGTGGTCTCATCTCTCGTTTTGGGTGTAGCTACTGTACCACACACAGCGACCTGCCTGATAATCAGGATAACGCAGAGGTCAGGAGAGCAGGTCAGATCCACCCCTCACTCCTCCTCAGCTCTGCCTTCTCCTCCAAATTACAAACTCAAGGGTTCAAAACAGCAGTTAACAACTAATGGGTGACGTCACAGTGGGTTTGACACTTGCTCTCACCTTGATTGGCCAAATTGTCTCTGGGTCTACCCACGACAAGCATCTACAATACAATCACACCCCGAAAAATGAGGTGATCCTACAATTTACCACTCCACATGTGACAGTGAAGCCTATATACACTGAATGTTTTAATTTATATACTATAACAATATACTGTAGGCTAATGATCAAAATGTTAATGTTTCTCATTCTTTCTCACACTTTAACCCACACACACAAACACACACACACACACAAACATACGCCATAATGAACATATAGTCCTTATAATCACTACTTATGTCATCTCTAATTCAAAATGCATTAGACAAAAGATGCATGGATTAGCATTGTTTTTCTGGTCAAAACAACAAAAGTTTCTTTACGACAGATGTCACGTTGCCACTTGTGGAGATTACACAAAGTTACAAATAAATAAAAGTAAAAGCTCTCTACCACCAGTCTAACAGAGAAATATATTGTATGTTGTCCTCAGTGCTGCCCTGGTACTAAGGAGGAAACACACCTCTAGTGTGGGCAAACTGACATCATTGTGGCAGGACGCTTAAAGTGCTAGAAATTGCGTTGTCTGGTCGGGGGGGGGATGGCAGGAACTCAGAGGTCCCCACCCAAATGACTGACAGGGAGGTAGGGAATATGGTATGTGTAGATGCAGAGTCTATGCCCAGTGTGCCAGGCTGGGACTGGGCATGATGAATCAGCCTCAGTGTCTGAAGGTGTGGATGTCATTGTGGAGACTGACTGAAGGGCTGGAGAGCCCGCTGTGTGTGCGACAGCTTGTGCCGCAACTGCAGCGCTGTATCCACATGACGTTTCTGTAGAAACTCTCTCCATCGGGGCAGTGGAAATGTAGACGCACAGTGCGGGAGAAGGAAGGTCTGCAGCAGCGGTCATCGGTGCAAGTCCCACAGGTGCGAGGGCGGTACCGCGGTGCTGTTGAGCATCCAGCAAAGGTGATACTGGCTGGTTGTTGGGGTCTGATAGTTCGCTGACATTTCTTCCCCTTCTGGATGACAGAAACAGAATTTTCATCAAGGGACAGTGTTTACTGATTTAGTTATTCAGGACTTAAATTGACAAACACGATCTTCTCAAAGCAAGCGTGACTGTTTATCTCCAATATTCTTTCATTTCCTAATGGCCATGATTCTTAGTATACCTTGGTAGCTAGAGGAAACTGCAGCTCACATTGTTGGACCTGGCACAGTCTGGTTTCTCTGACCAGCCGGCAGTCTGGGTTGTTATTGGTCACACGACTTGAAATGCCCATCCCACATGTAGTGGAACATTCAGTCCATGTAGTGGTTTGTGGGAAACACCTGGATTTTAGTAAAAACTCAGTCGTGGGGAAGGACACCATGTCTGTGACAGAGACAAAGAAAGGCAACATGTTTACAATCAAACATTCACACATTGCCATTGTGATGCTTGAAAAAAAAAAAAAAGTTATACACTTTGACAAAGATTCGATAACCTTTGGTTAAAATTTTACGAGAAGATGCTAAGAATAGAGATGTCAGTCAGTTGGTTGTCATGATATCCCAATAACTCCACAAAACATTTTCATGGAAAAAGTTCGAAAACAAATTTCAAAGGTTGAAGTTATATATAGTGCATTCATTATCCCCTGAGGTTATATATAGTGCAT
>CM076656.1:25622283-25669257 GCA_038496675.1 Rachycentron canadum | reverse complement strand
TTATCCCCTGAGGTTATATATAGTGCATTCATTATCCCCTGAGGTTAAGCCCTTGCAATTTTATCCAAGAACAGTTCAATTGAGGGCAGCTGGACTCGGCTTGAAGACGTTTCACAGAGGGAGTTTTGGGTCTACACCCATATACTTATTCATTCGGGGTTTTTGGCATCACCATTCCTGAGCGTCCCGGTTGGTGGAACAAATTGTCCGATGCTATCTGAGCAGGAGCTTCAAGAGCTTCATGGCTTAAATCTTAGCTAGTATTATCCCTATGGAGAAGGTGGTGGCAGCATCAAGTTGTGAACAGTCAAGCAGGAAGAGGGACTGCTGGCTTCTTTCAGTTTTAATGACTCGTGTTCAATGACCTTGTGTTTTTTTAAGAACAATGTCATGAAGAGAAGGTCTAGACCTGTTCAATTAGAAAAGTGCTTAAAGATAACTTTAATTGGTGCTAAACAAATAAATTTGACTTGACTTAAGAAGTAAGTAGAAACTACCTCAGAAATGCAATCTGAACTGTGTACATTACTATGAAAAGTAAAGGCATTAGAGCACCAGTTTGAACAAATTTTTTTGTATGCATACATACATAAAGTTGTGTCCCATTGTAGAAAAATTTGTCTTCAGTGATTTTTGATGCTTGGTCCCGCTCTTGCACATCAACATGAAAAACCTCCTTCAGGCCACATTTAGTGTTGGGCATCAGAAAGGAATTGCAGGGCTGGTGTATGCTGCAATGTTTACCTCTGAACGAGTCCCCCCTGGTAAGAGCTGGGGGCCGAGGCTGGGCCTGCACCAGAGCACTGATGTGGTTGGGAAGCGGCTGGCTGTCCGGTTGGGAGGTGTATGTCAGCTTGTCTGGCTCCTCACTGATGTGGTTGTCATCATCACAAACCCATTCCTCACAGCAGGCGCCCTCGGGTCGGGCCAGACGAGGCTTCAAGCAGTGCCAGTTGGGTAGGGGCACTTTGTGGGGACATAGAGGCATGCAGCCTACAACCCCGTCCATGCAGGTACACTGGTGCTGGCAACTGGGCCGAAAGTCCTCGCCATGCTGGTACACCCGCCCGCTGAACTCACAGGGCAAACCCTGGGCCTCAGCTGTCAACGTGTTCACAGGAAACAGAGCAGTGAGGACAGACCATTGAACCTCATAGAAGGACAGAAATGCAGAAAACCTGTGTGCATGGACAAACACATCTGATACGTCATAGCCTTTAGGACAAAACCTGGGAAAGACATATCTTCTAAAAGTGAATATTTCTTGATTTCATGGTTTTTAAAGGTGTATTGCCTCTGATTTGTTTTGCAATTCCATATTAAAAATGAAAGTTTTCCAAATATGCTGGAACAACAATTTCCATAATTATCAGACCCTCCCTGCCCACATCTTATCTGTGATCTGATTCATAGTTGATTCAGATATTATAGGGATATATATGTATATGTGTGTGTGTGTGTGTGTGTGTGTGTGTGTGTGTATATATATATATATATATATGTAGTATAGTATAAATGTACTTTCCAGACTTGAGGACTGTTGGTAAAGTGTAGTTAGTTAAGGTTAATAATGTGTTTCTGCCCAGCCTTGTTGTCGCCCTCACCTCGACAAAGTCCTCTCTTAGGATCTCCTCCTGCCCCAAGATGGCAGCGTAGCCCCTTGATGTGATCACAAGGTTCGGTGGCGCTGCAGTCCTCATTGAACTGTCTCGCACAAACTTTACAGCAGCCGCAGTGGTCTGTCACCCAGCTGACGCCCAGTGGGCACAACAGAGGTGAGGGGGCACAGGAGCACTCAGCCGGACACTCACTCTCTGCAGACTGGGTCAGGGTCAGAGGTCAGGTTAGGATGTGTGACAGTGGTCGGTGTGATTTTAAAGAAGACTAAGATGACAGCTCATCCAGTATAATGACTAAACAATATGAACCTTCACAGACGTGAATACAGAGAATCTTTAAAAGCAACAGATCACAGCAACTCACCATCACTGCAGCACCGCTGAGCACAAACAAGGTGGAAATTATCTGTTGTAAAGTAACGGGGTTAAGCATCCTGATCGCAGCAAATTAACCAAAAAGAGAAAGACCTTCAACAGGAATAAAGTAGTGTGAAGACAGATGCAGTTCAGATGAACTGTTACAGAGTCCTGAGAGGAAAGACGTAGACTGTCAGCTCCAGGATGAAAATGTATCCACAGTTCAGAGTCCACGCACTGAGAGGTCCACCAATCTGCTCACATACACACATGTACAGTATGTTGGAGTCAGCACAGCTCAGCTCTGCCTCACAGAGAGGTCTCCCTGCAGGGCCTGTACTTATAGACACACGTGCCTCCGCCCCCGCTGTGATATCACTGTCTCTCCTCTCCAGACAGCTGGAGAGTGTCCAGAGGCAGGAAGTGGCAGGTAAAGTGGTGTGAAATAGTGTCAAGGTGTCAGCATATTTGTAAGAGAAAAAACTTTAATAATGGTGTATCCTAGCAACCAGACGGTGATTTATATATATTTTGCATTCAGCCACACATACCCAGAGGTATTACACAGGTCTCGTCATAGTTGACAGATGTCTGCAAGAGAGGAGAAGACAATGACAGGTGTCATGGAAAACCTGAGCAGGGAATCCCACTCCATATTGGTGGGGAAGTGGTGATGTGGAGAAAATCCCTGTGAACAGCTCATCCAGCAGCCTGCTGGGCTCAGTCCTTTCCACTGCAGAGTTCTCTGGGACTGTGCTCAGGACATCCTGTGTTCCTTCCATCTCTTTCCTAATGGGCTGCATTCCAGGAAACACAGACCTATCTTCAGGTTCCCATGATTGGTCGGAAAACCTCTGAATTCCCATTGTCATCCCAGGGCCACATAAAAATTGTTTTGCTGGAGAGCAGGAAAGTCCTCACATTAAGCTTTGGCTTGCGCTGCCATGAAACATAGGAAATGTACTTTGTCACATCTGATACGGCTGCTGAAGGTCTCCCTCAAAACACACTGCACGTTCTGCTGAGAGGAACAACCAAGACTGACTAAAAACAACTCCACAGGAAAATATGCATCATGAGATTATAATACATCACTTACAACACTTTTTGCTCCTATTTTAGTTAAACTAAAAGATCTAATCTTTGTCTTTCTCTCAAATCTGGCTCATAAATGTGTTTAAATCTGTGTCAGTGAGACCACCATCTCTCTGACAGGTGGGACATTGATGTTGATTGCACAAGTTGCATAATTGAAAAAATAAGAATGGAAACATTGAAAAGTAGTTGATTACATATGTTTGGTTCTTGGCTCTAAAGGGTACTAAGAAAAAGACAAGGTCACCAGATACACTGTCCCTGAGGCCAAATGGATATGGCAAATTTCATTTTTAATAAAAGTCATTCAATGAAAAATGTCCATTAATCCATTCTTGTCTGCTATAGCTAACAGCCTTCTTCTTTGTCTTTGGATTGTGTTTCCTGGCACCTTACTGCCACCTAGTGTTGACGAGTGGATTAGCAGCACCATGAATGTTCCTACATGCATCCATGCTAACACAACTTTACTCCATAAAAAAAACTCAGCCCCCCACAGCCCACCCTGAAAACTTCATCAAACCTGAATATGCTGCATGACTGGTGAAGGTTGGTCTCACTGCACTCACTCACTTCCTGAGAGCAGGTGTTGTTGCTCTGGACCAAAGCAATGATGTTACTGTGAGCACAGAGAGGACAACCTTAAACCACACACAGTGCACAGACTTACACAAGCAGCCACCCAGACACCCAGCCGGCTGGCCTGTAAAACCACTGCGAAGCCAGAGTGGGGGGTCACTGGGGTGAGATGGGGCATGAGGCGAAGGTGGGGTGAGAGCACCTTGTTGGGCAGCAGCAGGGAGGAGGGCAGGAGTCTGGATTCTTAGCATTCCTGGCTCACAAAGGCAGGATGTGTGTACTGGCCACACTGCGTAAGACACTGATGGAAGAGTTGGGGGTGGGGGCGTGGGGGGGGGTTACCAGTTGGTAGCCTCCTGTCTGGCCATGTGCCAACCATTGTTTGTCAGCCAGGCAAACATTTCCAAATACATGGAGGTCAGGAGTCAGCTGCAATTCAAGTCTTTTTTCTTGCAAACTTCAAACGAACTTTCATTGAAAGCACTTGTTACAAACTAGCTGCTGCGAACCAGCTCCTATTGACTTTTCATTTGCTGTCACATTGTGACCGCAGACTCCTCTCAGTGCGAGTGTTTGTTGCCATGTGCTATCAAACAACGGCAAATCCTGCTTAACAACCCAGAGCACAAACAGGAAGTGTGTGCAGCGTGCAGGTGTCCTGCTGTTGTGTGGAGCACAAAATCAGATCACAGGGCATCATGGCAGGATGGAGAAAGGCCAAGGTTGATTTGGCTGCTCTGTAAACAGCCACATCACCACAGAGAATTCTGGGATCTGTAGTATTAAGATGCACTTGCAGTAACCATAGTAACCACGGATGTTCCTAAATCAACCATGACTTAAATTTAATATAACTTCATATGATGAATGTATATCGTTCATTTACATATAATGTACTGTATATTAAAGTGATAGTTCAGGTTGACGTGCGGTTGTGTGAGATACTGTAGTCAGTGTATTACTTGCACTAGATTCCAGGTGCCAGTTTGGAGAAGGAGGACTGCTGTAGGAGCTGAAGGATGAGCTGCTGTGGATGAGAAAATCTTCAACATGTTTTAGCCACTTGCTCACTAAAAAAAAAAAGGTCTGACATCCATTTAATTTTCACCACTTTATCTGCTGTCAAAAGCCCTTTTATGTGAACTGTTGAACTACTGGAAACTAATCCTGATGCCACTGAAATGAAAACCTATTTGCATTTCTGATACTAATTTACCGTAGGCTCAGTAAATATTTATACAATCTAATAGACAGATTACATTTACATTTATTACATTTAATACATCTGAAGGTGATGAAGTCATCGGTATGTTGTCTGCACCATCCAGCACTTGTTAGGTGGACTAACAGAAACATCCCAATGCACATGCATTAGCAACAAACATGCAATTACTGTAGGTAAATGTATGTTCAGCGTGAAGTCAGCTGTGCGAGAGCATGTGTGCGTGTGTGTGTGTGTGTGTGTATGTGTATGTGTGTGTGAGACCATCCACAGGTTACGTCTCTGCTGCATTCCTCATACTAGTGTCTTTAAAAAGCTCCCGGTTACTGCTGTCATCACTCATCCTATTGTTCCCCTGAATGGGCTCCAAACCCCCCAAACACATATTTTCTATACCGTCCACACCAATGCCAAGCGCCCAGCGCTGATCACCAGCTGAGTATTAGATTTCATAGATGGCTGTGAGCAGATTATGTCATGAGTTGTGGTGAATTGGTGCCTGTGGCTGGCAGCAGGCTTCTGGACCTGAGCCCTCTGTTGCCTGCAGTTTTCCTCATAATTTTAACATTGGTTAAAAATTGGTTCTCACAGGTTAACATTAAATATTTGGTATCAGAGTATGATTTCAACTGTGATTTCTTGAGCAATAGATAAACCAAGAGCAACGTAGTTGAATTCTAACCTGTTTATTTGTTGGGATTTAACTGAAACACAGGAAATGGGACATTACAAAGTCCAAATATGGGCAAAGGGTTGATGCACAGTGGGAGGGGCCACTTGTGTTTGGAGTGTTTTTGAGTGAATAGTACCTTCATTGTTTATTTAACACACAAACACCATCATCAGACATGAACACTATGGAGAAGGAGCCAGTGGAGCCAAATGGGAGGGAATTCAAATGTTTTCTTGGTAGTTGATAAACAAATTGTGGTGTAAAGGTGGACAAACTCATTCAAGCCACAAAAATACTTAGTTTGGCTGCAATAGATCTAAAATCTACTGTTCATTCAGCCTCCAGGTAGAGGCAGGCAGAGCTCGATATGACAGTATATTAGAGCAATGTTTTTTCAGTTTGAACACTTTGAATACCAATGGAAATATGTGGAAATGGGCTAATGCAGCTGAACCATCTCAAAAAAAAAAAAAAAAGACTGGGGGCCAATTTTATTTTAGGTACTGCAATTAAAAGCGCTGTGTGTAAAAAGTAAGAAAAGTAAAGTAAAGTAAAAAAAAAAAAACTCATTCAGAGGAATTTGTTCAAGTTCTATTAACTTCTTTTAACAAGGGTTTGGTTGGGCAGCTTTTCATTAGCAGGTTGAAGAAATCTCCACAAACTCTTCAAGTAAAAGTTAATGAAAACGTGTGCTTGTGTTGCATGTGGTGGCTGCAGGTGTGGCTGTCCTGCAGCCACGTATAAAAGGCAGCCATGATTTGAACTGGCAGCTGCAGGCAGCGGGGCAGAGGGAAGCTTGGCCTGCACATTCCTCCACAGCATCTAATAGGAGTGATGACAGCAGGGAGCACAGAGCAGCAATAACTGGCCACGGTGCTAGCAATGCTAGCAATAACTTGGCCATTGTGTGTCTGGCATGAGCAGGTGTGCTGCAGGTGCTGACGGACACCCCTCCACACAGAGAGGTGGAGGAATGTAACAAAGTATTTTTAAAATCAGTACATTTACCTTTATCACAGACCACAATTGGAACGAAGACCATCTGAACAGAAATGGTAATAACACCGAGGATGATAGTTTGTTGATAAGTGAGTAGATTTTAATAAAATCAATCTGTTCTGCAGAGTGAAGAACAACGATCTGAGTCTACTTTGAAAGATTACCTATAAAATAGGTCAATTTAAGCCCCTTGGCCAAAAAACCCTGTCAAGGCCCACAAACATCAGGCTGCTGTCAGCAATGGAAAAGGCTACAATCACCGGGGTCAAATGACTGCAGCAGTGTCATGTATTTATCGGCTCCAGCTCCGATCAGCACTGATGTAAACACAACACCCAGGTGAACATGCCGATTGTCCGTGCTGCAGGGTCTTTCACAGCACTGTAAACAAACCTGACACCTAGCTCAGAGCCGGGGCTCAGAGCCCCGACATAAGATTTGTGAAAAACACTGAAAAACCACTGATTGAAGCGTCTCACATGGAGCCTCTGACACAACACACGAAACATTTAAAGAACTCACTTACACCTGCTAATTTTAGGGTAAAAAGGGTGCAAGTTTTGCAAATACAAAGGTGGGCCGTGGGTGGAGTCTCCCTCCATAAGACCCCAGACTTAAAATAAAGATGCAAAAAGACAAACACAAGGTCAGGACACACTGTACCAACACTGTCTGAAAACACACTGAGCACAAACTAAGAAACAGCAGGACTTCACTAAAAATGACAGAGGCCAGAGCCATCAACACAGATGCTGCCTTTTCCTCCAGTGAATCTGAGGTGTCTTAAACTGCAAACTGCACATTTAGTACACTAGAATAAACAAACTGGTATTTCAAAGGGCCTTTAGTGTGGGAGCTGGTGGTGTAGCCGACTGACAGAGAGTGTCCTGTTAGTGGGCAGAGGAAAGGTGGCACCACTACACAGAGCCGCCAGTGATTCAGAGGGAAAATGTTATCACAGTAAAGCTGTAAACAGAAAACGTTCCAGGGCTCCCCGAGGGAACTGGGACACAAACACATAAAGCTCACTGTGTCTGAGGCTGCTGGAAAACCGGGATATAGTAAATGGAAATGAACTCATTTTTGATCAAGACGTGTCAGCACAAGGTATTGTATCTGTGAATAAAAACAGGCCTGGCAACACTCAACCTTTTTCCTGCGTTTGACGTTTCTTTGGGCAAAGCTGCAAGATCATTTGTTTGCTCAGCAGCTAGCAGCATGCACTAATACCCCGATGACAAACATTCAGTCTTATTGGCATCTAAAATTAGACAGTGTTTGTGCTGATATTTGGCCAGATTGAGGTCATTTATTCAAAGGGCTCTTTGAAACCTCTTCAAGGTTTGGGGTGTGAAAATTCTTCCTGTTGGCTTAAGCTGCGTGGAAGATGCTAATTGTAGCATCAGTTAGCAAGTGCTGCAGAAATATATGATGCCTGTCCATGGTGTCGCTTGACCCTTGACCTTGAACACAAGTGTTTGTTGACAAGCCTATTTTGAGATCTGATCACACTTGAGGTAACATGAATGCCCATTAATGCCAGGTGTGAACGCAAAGGTGCGTGGATTGGAGGTTAGAGTTCAGATGGTGTGTCCAGCAGGTGGTGGTGGAGATGGGGCTTTAAAGTGGCGGAGAATCACATGCAACTATATTTGCTGTTTTTGTCTTTCATCCACAGTCCTTTAGAGTGTGGGATGTCCCTGTGTGGGTCCTCCATATCTCGACTTCACACAGGTTGTCATGATTAAAGCAACCTTATCACCAGACAGGACAGTGATATTTGGAGCCGACACTACAACTTTATTGCAGGTTGACGATTTTGGCTTGTGGCCTTCATCGGGGTTGCAATGTTTTGTGATGATCACGATAAAGGTCACAAACCCAAACATTTTGGTCTAACAATAAAGTTGTGCTGGAGACGGCTGCTGGAGTTTGGATGTTTTCCTTTCTCGTGATGCTCTCCTGCCTCTGTGAAGTTGCTTCGAGGGCCTTGGCATTGGATGACCAAACTACCTAAACAAAACTCAGATTTTAACAAATTTACTTTTTTGCTGAGATATCTGCCCAACTATGCAATGAGTATGGCTGAGGATACAGATTAAGGAAAATAAATATAAAAGCAAAATAAAAGCAAACATCATCCGTCTGTAAGACAGATTCCATTTAGGTTTCCAGGTTCCTGCTATTGCTCTAGTGTGAGGGGAGGTCACACTGAATACTTGATACTTTAGTCTATAGAAGCTGTTTTTTCTTTGTTTTTTTAATACTAGTACACATTTCTTGTAAATTTTTGGTTGTATTCTAATAAAGTATGAATTAAATAATTATACGGTCATTATAGCACAGATAAAACAAATAATCTAAGGGTGGCCTAAGACTTTTGCACAGTATTGTATATGTATTTATACACCGACTACACATTTCTCCCGGTGACTCTATGGTGACACCTACTGCTCTACTACACACACAACAACCCAACCCAATGTTAGCTGTAACAGCTGATGATGCTGTTTCAAGTCGTTCATCAGATAACACTGATTTACCTCTAACACGGGTCTGGAAAGTCGAACAGTGGAGTCAGAGTTGGACCACGTGACATTATGTGGTATTGTGTTGCGTGACATGTCGTTGCCGTCATGCCATGTTGCTGTATTATAATGTCATGTTGTGCCCAGTAGTGCAGGATTGCACTGGGTGACAACAATGTTGACGTGCCGACAGTTCAAATATGAGACTTACACAGTGCAGTAGTGTATATCAGTGCTTCAGATATTAATGGTAACCTTACAGAAACAACCTGCCTTTCTTACTACCTTACCTGACAGGGTGACAAATAAGTCTGTTGACTCTGGTTAAAATGCCATCCAGGTTTTATTGGATTCTGGTGCTGCCTTCAACACTGTGGCTCATGGCATCCTTTTAACTTATCTCAAATAGTGGGTTTGTGTTCAGGGTACAACCCAGCATGATGTCACCCATTGGTATTATGAGCTGCTGTTTTGAAGCCTCCAGTGTTATGAAATTGCTAGTCTAGGACACCTGTGCTCAGACTTAGAGACACCAGCAACTAATATAAATAATGGTCTTTAATGTAAAGCACAGCCTTTATGGAAGGGAGGTAGGTGAATGGATCCTAGGTGCTCTGGACTGGTGGTACACTGAAGCACTCCAGAGGATGAGGCCAAGTGTGGAGGGAACAGGCCGGATGCACAGCACGTGGAGGCAGCCAAGTGGTTAAGGCCCAGATCGAAAGGCATAGATAGCAGAGGCGGATGCAGAGGAGATCCAGACGATGAACTGCACACAGAGAATAACAGTCAGCACAAGCACTAGAAACTAACGACGCACAAGAGAGCATAAGCAAACCACTAGAGAGACTGGGGCCTTGCATTACCACAAACAGAGCAGAACTATCTGGCAGCAAGTGGAAGCTGAGCCGGGGTTCTTATACAGACACTGATGATCTTGATAGGAGACAGGTGTGCCTTGATCTCCAGCTGCACCACACCTCTGCAGAGAAAAGAGCACAAACACATACACAGCCAACACAGGGGAGGAGGCACAAGGAAGGCAGACTGGAGAAAACAAAGAGACAAGAAACACTCAGAAAACTGGAGGTCACAAGGGGAGCTGTGGCCTCCAGTTTGCAATTTGCCCGTAACCATCTTGTTCTTTTGAAACCAGAAGAAACTATTTGGAGAAGGTGGAGCTGAGGAATGAGGGGTGGGTCAGACCGACTCTGTGCTCTATCCTGATTTTCAGGCAGGTCACCGTGTGTTATCACGTTGTTTTTAAGAAGGCTAGAAACTAGACCATAAACTCATTGGGAAGATGTTTACTGAAGTAATAAATCATTTCAGAAGTAGGGCTATTTTCCCATAGACTTCAACACAATCTGACTTATTTTTTAACAACCAGTGGAGTCACCCCCTTAATGGTCATTGGAAAGATTGTAGGTTTAAGGCTCTTCAGCACTGGCTTCACTTTCTACATCCACATTTACACAGTCTGCCAGGGTGCAGTGCTAAACTGGTTTAAACCCAATCTGAAGCACATTCTCAGTGACTATATGTCTGTTTTTCTTCATCTGCCGCTTGTAGGGTCTGTCATTGGGACAGTTCTGTTCTGCCATGCTCCCTCTTTGAGACATCATTAGGTATTCAACCTACCATCACTTCTATGCTGATGACTCACAGCTGTACCTTACCCTAAAATCTATGAACTCAAGCAAAAAATAATGGCTAGTAAGAGACAAAGAAAATTTTTGAATTAATAAACCAGTAATAAATAGGTATAACACACACTGTGTAGCTTTCTGTCTTTACATCAAAGACTATTCTAGATCACTTTCTTTTCCAGAACAAGCTCATACACGTTTTCTGTCCTCAGTGAATGGCAGCAGCTCAGGTAGCAGGGTGAGAGGAAAATAAAAAAAATATCATACAAATTAGCTGATGAAAATAACAATAGATATACGTCATATGGGGATAAAGAGGTTGTGCACAATATTCTTCATATTATAGACTAGGTCACGCTTATATACTCACCTTCTCTGTCCTCAGTAAACAGTAGCTCAGGTGTCAGAGCGAGAGACAGAGCAATAAATAATGGTTAGTGAGACAGACAAGTCATCTTTGAACTGATAAATAAGTAATAAATAAGCATAAGCATGTAGTTAGTACACAGACTTTCTACTCCCCTTCTTCATGTACAGTACAGTAGCTCAGTAACAGCAATAAATAAAATTTAGTAAGAGACAAATACAAACTTTGAATTAATAAACAAGTTATATACCTATAAATCTTTTTAGTAAAAACTACTCTAGATCACTTTTTCCTCCAGTCAGAGGCTCATACTCACTTTATTCATCCAGTTTACAGCAGCAGCTCAGATGTTAAAAGGAAGAGCAATAAATAATAATGATTAGTGAGACAGACAAGAAAACCATTTGAATTAATAAATAGATATAACACACACTCAGTAGCTATTACTTTGTCATTATATTAAAGACTATTCCAGATCACTGTCAAGCTCATACTCACGTTTCCTGTCCTCAGTGAATGGCAGCAGCTCAAGTAGCAGAATAAGAGGAAAGGAAATAACAGTTTGTAAGACAAATTATCCAAAGAATATAACAATATATTTTTGTTATATAAGGATAAACATGATCTCACAACAACATACATTTCTATGAATGTCTTCATATACTATAGATTAGGTCTCTTTCTTCATACTCACCGTCTCTGTCCTCAGCAAACAGCAGCAGGTGTGGGATTGAGAGACACAGTCATAAATAATAATGAGTGAGACAGACGAAACATTTTAAGCAAGCATTTGAATTAATAAAAATATGTATAAATATGGGTGAAACACAGCGAGACTATTTAGAAATACTATTCTAGATCTCCGTCTTTCCAGATAGAAGCCCATTCTCACGTTTTTGTCCTCAGTGAATGGCAGCAGCTTAGGTAGAAGATTAAGAGGTAAATAACTATAGATAAATGTAATATAAGGAAAGACGTTCTCACAGTGACATACATTACTATCATACCTACCTTTTCCGTTGTTGGTCAGCTGACACTGGGTGAGGGCAGGGTTCACCCTGGACAGGTTGCCAGTCTATCACAGGGCTGACACATAGACACATACGGCTACATACAGAGTCGCCAATTAACCCAAACTTGTTTGGACTGTGGGAGGAGGCTGGAGGACCTATTTGCAGTCCAAAGGTATTTGTAGGTTTCCAGTCAATTGACAAACGAAAGTGCTGAGAAAGTAAAATGCTTTGATTTTAGAGCGTTTTCCACCGTTTTGTTCACGTCCATCCATTTGCAGTGCTTCAGTGCTAACGTTAGTGTTGTCCTTGGGAGGAATGCAGAAAGCCATGTGGTCCCTCCATAAAATATTTTTCTTATGTCATTGATTAGCTTCAGTGGGAGACGGCATACCTACTAGTATGAGTTATTAATGCTGTGAGAAAGAATGTGGAAGCCGTGTTTCCAGAATGTATGTAGTCCTGTAGAATCAATCCGAGTTGCTGTCATCTGACCACCTTGGCCTCTTTGCTGCAGCCTCCTCTTGGTCGCTCTCTTCCTTGTCCCTCCTTGTTGCTGAGCTAAGACCAGAAGTTGAGGGAAACACAGGGGCCTCTTCCAAAGAGCTACCAACATTGACGATCCCAGCTTCAAGTTCCTCATCATCAAGACCAACAACATCGATCTCAGGTTCCTCATCTGAGGAGTCGGAAGCATCATCAGGAGCAGCAGGCAGCATGCAGGAAAGCAGGGGGAACAAGATGTGGAACCGCAAAGTGAGCAGCATAGGGAGCAGAATAGAAAAGAGGATAAGGAGCAGCAGGACCAAGTTGTCGCCCCTCCATCCTAAAGGGGGGGAATGGGAACTGCTGCGGCGGAGGAGACAGAGGTCTTGTATTTTCATCCTGGCCATCAGGAGGCCTCACAGCAGCAGGGCATTCATAACTCAATGGCCAAACAAAAACATAAAATGTAACATTCTACATTTGTAAAAAAAAAAAAACAAAACAAAAAAACAAATACAGGCAACAAGATGACATAGGACACGCACCGGAACAATGCTGCCCCACTTTCTTTCCCCAAGTGATAAAATAAAACATCCACAAGGCGTGTGTATCATGTATCATGCATTAACAACAACAGGGATTCTTCAAAATAACCACACAAACTTTTGTGCTTGTGTGTGAATTAAACTAGTCTCTTGATGGTGTTGTAAGCATTGATGAGTTGCAAATCACACAGCAAGAGACTCTTGGATGCAGGGTGAAGGATGGTGAGGTGTAGTTGAGAGGGATTCATGCATATCAGGAATCAGCATGACAAACAACTCTCATCTCCTCCCTAAAAACAAAGATATCAAATCCGCTTCCAATACAGTTGTTAAGAAAATGACATGTCTCCCATTTGACAAACTCTAAGATGTGATCACTGAACGCCTGCTGCAGCCTAAACTCAATAACACTTAGCCAACACTAAATAACACTAATCCCTTACTGTGTTTTGGGGGGAATTTTAACAAATATAAATTTAATTGTAATTCTTTAGCTTTTAATTAAAAGAGTTTCTGAAAACTGTTGAAGCTAAACCTCAGCAATCCCACAGACTTCCTGGACTCTAAGTAGAGAATGGGGTCTGGCCTGGTTTGTCTTACAAAGCTCCATCGTCTCCATGGTCACAACAAAAAGATTTTTTTTTTTCATCGCATTTTTCAAAAAAAGGTCCAGTCGGCATCTTTTTTCCTAAACTTTCGATGCAAGATTTGGCGAATTTTATGTATTTAAACAAAAATAATAATATTTTTAAGTCAATACACAATTGTTAACACATTCCACACCCGTCCCGCCAAACTGAGCTCATTTTTACTGTTTAATAAAAGTCTTACACCGAGAAAACGTCGAGTATCAGCCGAAAGTGGGTTTTCCCAACAGGTCGACTGACATTCTGTTAATTTTTTATCTGTATATTCACAGCGGGGTCTCTTCGCTGTAGTTTTCCAAGCGTTGTTTTCCAGGGAGGTGTCCGGTTGGTTTTCAAGGGGTCTCTCTGTTCAATAGTATCCACTTTCCAGCAGACAGGTTTTGCATCGGGTTAACTCAGGTCAAGTCCGAGCGTGGACAGGTCTGCAGCCCTGACGTCACCTCGGTCAAGCGTCACCATTCTGTTGCCGTGACCTGCGCGCATGCGCTGGAGACCAAGGTAACATCGAGTTCATTCATCCATTCACGGTGGCCTGTAAACTGTTGGGCACCCGTGAACTGATCGTTGAAGCTATGACCTTAGATTTCCTCTGAAGATTGTCAGGAGCTTAGCTCAACACTACCTTGACCCGGAGCACAACAGAGGTTACGCCTGAAAGTCAAATGCATCTCATCAAGTTGTTTATATGTGCTACTTACCAAGCCCCAAACGTTTAATTCCCATTGATTACAGATTTAAAAAATAGCCAATTAATGAGTACAATCAAAGTAGCGGGAAGGTAATTAGCAAATAAAGCAGATCCAGTGGCCAGCTGTTCAATTGTGCTGTAATAGAACGTTGTTTAATTTTTGAATGAAAGGTTGTTTGCGCTTCACAGCTCCCTGCGTTCATGTATGGATATCACCATGAGATCCAGCTAATCTAAGCTCTCAGGGCTGTTTTCACGAACACTACAGAAAGAGATTCAATTACTCGGGTTTGTGTTGGAGGCCAGACATACAGCCAACAGGAGTGTGGGTGGTGGTGAGCACTGCTTCAAAGAAAGTTATGTTAAAGTGGACTGGATTCATTTTTAACCTTGTGCTGCTTCTGTGTTCAGTAATGTGAGCTTTTAGACAACACTGGGCCTTTCTGATGAAGGCCATATGGGCATTTAATCATATGAATAACTTATTGGTATTGGATTGTCAATCAAAATAGAGGTGACTAAAAAATGGAGCTTTGGGGTAAAGTTACTTTGTGCACACCATGCTCACGTAAGGTGGACACTTATAGGATTTCTTAAGGTTGGGGTCTGAGCTCAAAATGTATCAATGTTGAAGAATAGGTCTGGCTGAGCTTGAGTTGGGAATCTGGACCTTTCAACTTTCATACAAGATAATTTGCTTTACTTATTTACATCTGTACTTCACGTCACTACCTTCCATTAAAAAACCATACTGCCTTTTTGCCCATGGTGAGCCCCTCCAGCTGATGAGAAGTCATGCTGATTTCAGCAGATGAGCCAGCGTCAGGCCACTCTGATGAATTGACCACCAGACAGAGCAAACTCATTCTTTATCTTAAGCTTCAACATTGCCTGATGATATAACAAAGTTTAACACAATTACTCTAAAGGAAAAGTGTCTGAGTGCTGTTCTGCTCAGCTCTATTGGGTTCATTGCGGTTTTGAATTGAGATTTGTTCTTACCCTTAATGTGACTGTAATGACATGTTTCATTTTAGTCTATCAGCTTTATTTAATCTAGTAAAGTTCATGTTTAAAGCTCCTGTTGCTAAGCAACAGTCTAACTTTCTGTAAGGTCTCAAGCACCCCCTGCTGGTCTCCGGAGGACATCCCCACATCAAAAATACACTATAGTTTATTTAATTAATAACAATAAATCTGCAAATAAACCTTGAGTCAAAACACTGATATACAATCCAACATACAGTATCCAAAGACAATTTTAAATTTGTTCATTAAAAAAAATCCCTGACATGTCTGACACCCAGTTAACAAGCAGCTGATTCAACACACAACCCAAGAGACGAGATAAAATTTTCCGTGTCATTTATTTCCGAATTGAATTTCAGGTTAGCAAAATTGTGTAAAAGTTATATTGTTAAAGCAGCAAGCTAATAATTATTAACCATGGTACAATCTGAAACCAACAACACAATCACTGCTGATTCAACAAATTAATCTGCTACAGTTCCACGTAAAAATTTGGTATTAAATGACATCACCAACAGATATCACGTAATTGATGTAGTATTCGTCTGAATTCCTCTGCAAATTACAGGCCAGAGCCTCAGATTGTGGGTTTGTTGTCCAGGTCACCGTGGCAGTAGGTGTCAGTCAGCAGAACAACACAGAGGTGAAGAGCCAGGCTGCTCTGTCCACACAAACTCATCAGCAGAAGCCTCTGCCGTCGTCCCCACTGCTCCAGCAGGCGGAAACAGCAGGTGAAGCACCTTGCTGCTTTTAGTATTGAAAATGACGAAGCAGAATTACATTATTCTGGTTCCATCTCAGTTCAGCCAGTCCAGATCATTATCGTCCTCATCATCACCAAACAAAGGGGCAGGTGGTGGACGCCCCTTCAAGCTCTGGACACAAACAAGAGACATGAAAACATGAAAACATGTCCATTTGTGTGATATTGATGGACTCGGTTAATACACGGGACAGAATTTAATCTACAAAAACACAGGGGGGAGCGGGGGTCGGGGGCGAGGCAGATGCTGAATCAAATCAGAGCTTTGATTGAACTCTGCACATCCTTCCTCACCATCTCATCCTCCTCGTCCTCCTCGCTGGCTGCTGTGGGGGGGTTGGCAGGATTTGTGATCTGGAAAAATGGCTCCCTTCCATTTTTCTCACCAATTCCCCCAGTCAGACTGAGATAATAGCAGAGAGAGAGTTGGCGGGGCGGGGTGGGGGTGGGGAGGGTACACAAACACAGTGAAGAATGAAGAAAAAAGAGAAATGGGGATGAAGCAAGTGAGAAACAACAGTTTAGATGATTAGTTTGCAGGAATACATGTGTATGTCAGTAGAGATGGGGTGGGGGGGTCATGTTAAATAACATCTAGTTAATAAAAATGAAGTTACATTGACTTCTGACTATAGATACAGTTCATCATCTGATCACATTAAACAAATAGGACAAACTTTACATTGGGATTGGCTTTTCTACTGCAACAAAAAAAAAAAAAAAAAAGCCAATCCCAGCTGTCACTGGGACAACAGAAGACTGCGGTGCATTCAAGGACATTCTGATAACTATGGGTTAAAACATACAGTATATCAGCACTGTAAGCAAGTTTCAAGTCTCTACAAGTTGTGTCATACTGTGTACAGGCACGTGTAATTTTATTTTGAAGCATATTGGTCTAAAAAACATTTTCTGGTAAACCAATGTATGGATAAAAACGATGTATTAAAAGGGGTAACCCCCCCACCCATTTCCATTTTCCTGTCTAAATAAAACTGTGGTTCAGATTCAGCCTAAAGACGTCTCTCTTTTGACAAATGCTGTTTCCAGGAGCCTTTCTTCCTTCTTAACTTATTCTGGACAAAATAAGATGACAGGGATGTTTGTTTTAGGTAACAGATAAGGACAATTCAGGCCATCTGACAATCCTGCTGAGTGTTTGCACTGTTGCCTACAATGGTATTTGATACTGAAGTTGGCCAGTGGTTCATCTCATCTCCTGACATTTTGGGGGTCTCACAGTAAACCGTGTGGACTGGACCTTCGGCTGCTGTGATTTTAATTACCTGAATCCTAATGTTATCAAGCTAAATGAGAAGGGGATGTTTTCATCATCAGCATAAATCCGCAATGAAATAAAATCAGTTCCTCATACAAACATCTTGGGGTTCATATTGATATATGATATCATGAGATGATATGATGTTGTTAGACAATTTGATTTTTTTACACTTTGTTTGTATTTAATGAGAAAAGACTTTGGAGGAAAGCGTTTGAACCAGACTCATAATGCTCATCACCTGTCAGCTGGTGTGTTCTCTCAGATATAAGCTGTTATAAGCTTCATTTTTAAGGTTTCATTTCCCATTTGTTACCTCTTACACTGGTCCTGTTTTCAGGGACATCACTTTGGATTGCCTTTTATTTAATGCTATTGTATTAAATACTTTTTTGTTAGTGGCGAGGTGGGCTCACTGTCCTCAATATATGCTTGTGTTATGTTATGTTGCATGGTTGGACAGTGTGTGGTTATAACATCACCTTCATCCCAACTGTTATTTGACTCAAATTAACGGGAGACCAGGCTTGTTGTTGAGACTTTGTTTGACCAACACCCGGTAATCACTCGTGCCACGACTCACCGTGTGTCCTCTCCTGAGCTGTCCTGAAGTGCATTTGGTGGTGGGGGTGGGTTGGCCGGAGGTCCAAAAGCTTTCTCTCCTCCATGCTCTTCATCGTCCACCTCACTGCTCACTGCAGTAGTGTTTTTGTCTGGCACGGGTTCCTGTCCATCCTCAGGTGGTGAACTCTCATCAAATCCATCATCTGGATCAGCAGACCTGTCAGCGTCTTTAGGCTCTGTGGGGCGTTCTCCTGGTTCCTGCTGTACCTCAGACTCTGCTGCTGCTGCTGCTGCTGTCTCCTGTGGTCTTTCTTCAGTGGATGAAACTGGATTGAGATCAGTGGCCTGTAAAGCCTCTGTGTGGCTTTGAGTCTTTGACTCAGTTACTGTCTCCACCTCCTCCTCTGCTGCTACTTCCTGATTCATATGGGTCTCACTGAACTGCTGAGAATCCAGCTCAGCCACATGTTTGTCCTCCGCTGCTTCTTCCTTCTCTTCCTCTTTGACCTGTCTCTCTCCATTCACGTGTATGTTCTGATGAGCTTTCTCCTCTCTTTGTGTCAAATCATCACTTTCATCTTCCTCCTGTTCCTCTGCTTCCTCTTCCTTCTTCTGGAGGGAGGGTGGTCTGTCTGTGCCGCTGAGCAGTTGCAGAGTAACATTCTTGGGAAAAGAATGAAAGCTTTAATGATTGCAGTATTCATCTTAACATACACTTGGCTCTCGTGTTCTGTTGTAAAAAAAAAAAAAAAAAATCAAATATTAGACAGTGAGTGTCACCCAACTCCATTTAGCTTCACTTAGTGTTCCCAAAGCATTGGATTTTGTTTGTGGCAGCCTGATCCCTCACTAACTGAGGTCAGGTCAGTGATGGTTGACTTAATATTGAGAGGGAAAAAAGACAGTCCATTGTTGTGGCTGGTCTGTTTTTAGTGTATCTGGGCCTCACTGAGTAATTTTACTCATTTGGCAGATGTTTTTATCCAAAGTGACTTACAGTGAAGAATGTCAACATAAATTCAGCTCAGCAGAAGAACTTGCGGTAAATATTATGTACAACATTTACTAAATAAGTACAGGATAAGAAAGTGCAATAAAAGTGTGATCAGAAGCACATCTGTTCACACCTGGTTTAAAAAGCTTCTCCATATGTGTCTCAGTGACCATGTGTGATCAGAGCTCATTTCCCCACTTTATATGCAAATGCACAGGTATGCTGTGTTGTTTTTAGCCAATCCAACAGATGGATCTGTTGTCAATGCGCTTGTGTGTGTGTGTGTGTGTGTGTGTGTGTGTGCATGTGTATGAGCGGGAGAGTGAGAGAGAGCAGTACAGAGGGGTTGAGCAGGGCTGTGTGCTGTTAATGCACTGCACACAGCTCTACAATGAAAAAAATGTTTTCATCCATTTGAAACTGGGCGGCACTGTGTTGCAGTGGTTTGCATTATTCTGTGCGGGTTCCCTTCAGGTACTCCAGCTTCCTCCCACAGTCCAAAGACATGCACACTAGGTTAACTGGTGACTCTAAATTGCCCATAGGAATGAGTGTGATTAGTTATTTGTCTCTATACGTCAGCTGTGACAGACTAGCAGCCTGACCAGGGGGTACCCTGCCCTTGACCAGAAACTGAGTTGGGTCTAATTAGACTTGCATCAGAGGACGTCAAGAGAGGAAGCAGTCCTTCAATGTGGCGTTTACATTCACACTGCTAATAGTTGATATTGTACCGGCATAATTCAATGCAAGGGAAACACTGTGGACACGAAAACTATTGGTTATATGTGAGTGCCATCATTTCATCAAAAAACATGTCAATAATCAGGTAGATTTTCTTTTCTAACCGGCCAGAGCCTATTTATACTGAACCTACCTTAATGGTGGTGACAATCACCCCCAGCACAGCCTGGCCACTGTAGGATTCACTCAGGTCAAACTCCCCCCGCAGAGAATGAAACACTCCGTTCATTACACGTTTCACCTGCAAGTACAGACAGCTGGCCTCACCTTCATTGCTCAGTGATAATGAGTCACGTCACATGAATGTATTAGCTTATATACAGAATATACTGAACATATTAAAGTAAAAATTAGGAGTTTTACTGCCCCGTGCTGAGCTGGATTAGGATTTATGCATATTGTTTCCTCTGTGGTTTGTGATTTCCTGTCTGTGGATGGTGAAATGCAAGTAAAGAGTGTGTTTTCCTGTGACGCACTGAGATTATCTCCTGACTGTGCTTGGTAATCTCTGCGACCCACCGAGCATCCAGTGTGAGGACAGGCTCAGAAGAAGCTGCAGCTACAAGGATCCAGTGGGACTTTGTGATTGCACTTCAATGAATCAGTGCGTTTTACACAGCACACTGAAGTTCCATAATTTTGGCCACTTCCAAGAATAAAACATCCTGTGTGCTCATTCTGTGAGTTAGTCTTTTTGTGTTTGTGTGACTTTATGTGTGTGTGTGTGTGTGTGTGTGTGTGTGTGTGTGTGTGTGTGTGTGCAGGACCTCACCTCTGCTGCAGTATCTCCTGAACTCTCCTGCTCTGCCAGTTTCTTCTCCAGTTCAGTTACTCTTTTTTCAAGCTTCTCCCTCAGGGCTCCTCCTTGCCTCTCCAAAGCTGTGTACTAAAAGACAATCACAAACAGTGACTTTGATGTGTATGTGTATGTGTATGTGTGTGTGTGTGTGTGTGTGTGTGTGTGTGTGTGTGTGTCTGTGTATGAATGGGTGTGGGTAATATGGGGAGTTTTCCTAAGGAATGAATAGCAGCCGTGAATGTAAACATCAATTCCTGTGTGACAATGATGATCAATGAATCAAAAACACCAGCTGATGATGATGACGACTCATCATCCTTCTTACTTTCTCTTGCAGGGCCTGCAGCTCTTCAGTCTGCCCGTGCTGTTGTAGAAACTTCTGCTCCTCTGAATCTCTCGACTGCTTCAGAAGCATAAACTGTAGAAAGGCCAAGAATAAGGCAGTCATACGGCCACCCGTAGATTTGTTGTTTTAGGAAGGCTATAATGACCGTATATAAATATTTCTGTCCAGGAAATGTGTAGGCAGTATTAAAACAAACAAAAAAATCATCATTGTATTCTAATAAAAGAGAAGAGAAATAATTATTTGTGGTCATAATAGCATTTCTAAAACAAAAAAGACTTTTGTGCAATACTGTGTGTACACACACACACACACACACACACACACACACACACAGTATATATACACAGTGTTGTCAACTGCAGTTGAACTGTCAGTGAATATGTTAAATATTAAATTATATTTATGAATTATTTATGAGTTTGAGATCAAAAGACAAAACACTGTTCTTATTTAAAAAAAAAATATATATATATATAAAACATTAATATATCAGCTTCATGAGGTTGATGAACTGAATAAATGCAGCAGAGGCCAAGACATCATGACCTCTAGTCCTTAGGCTGGGTCTCTACAACAGACCCTACAGTTTTCCTTTTTTTCTAAACTTTCAGATTAAATAGCAGCGACTTGTGTGTGTCTGTGTGTTTCTTACCTTTTCCTCCAGCTGGGTCAGCTTGTCCTGCAGAGCGTCTCTCTGCTCCGATAGGTCAGCCAACTCTCTCCTGTGCTGCTCTTTAGCAGAGGCCAACATCTGCTCACACTTCCGCTTCCAGTCTTCATCGAGCTCCGTCTGCAGCTGAGACAGCTGAAACAAAACAGGGTACAAGCCGTTAGTGGGCCTGTGGAATGAAATGAAGCACCGCCATGAAACGTGTATCATTAACTGATCGATACGCAAGAGAGTTCAGAGAGAAGACTAATTGCACATTTTGATTCTGCTTCAGTCCAGTCATTGGATGGCACCTGCTCAGACACAGCGCTGTCAGTGCTGGTCCTGGCCTTGCGAAGCTGAGCTCGGAGGTTGTCGACCTCCTGCTGGCTACTCTTGCGGAGCTCCTCCACCTCCTCGTCCCGCCGCTGGCGCTCTGCCTGCCACTTCTTCTTCCTGTCCAACAGTGTCTTAAAGGAAGAATTTAGAGAAAAAAATAAAAATAAAAAACTGAACTTTTTTTTATCTCTACATTTTTGCAAATCTGAAATTGAGGAGTTTATCCCTCTGTCAGACTGGATTTGAAACATCTGTGAACCAACATCTTCACAGATGTGCTGTGAGGACTTTGACTCTCTTTGTATTTGGCTGCATTCAGTTGCCAAACGCCAAATGGCCCAGTCCACCAGTGGACTGCAAGGTTTTTGTTGGAACAGAGTTTCACATGGTCCCAAATAGACTGCCTATACTTCAAGGCAGGTGCAGGACCATCCTCACTTCCTCCACCCCCACTATGTCTAATCAGTTCAGTTTGCCACAGGTGAACCACAGTCAGGTTCAAAAGACATCTGAAGGATAACTAAAGCAAAGAGGAAGCAACTCACCACAATTTGGAGGCACATCAAAGGGTCCGAATGCTTCCATAAATAACAGACTTAAGTTCTTTTTTGAAAATCTAAAATGTCTGTTTTTATTTTGTCATTTTGTGTTATTGATGGTCATTGTTCAGATAAGCAATTTTATGTCTTTAAAATGAAGAAAAATATAAAAACTACAACAAAATAAATATAATAAATAATTTATGAAGCCAACGCACTAGTTTCTATGGTGACCCCTGTGTGCTGTGATATTAAGTGCATATCCTCAGTAGAGAACCAGTCCTGGAACAAAAACATCCCATGTACTTACTCGTTCTAGACCCTCCTTATCAGTCCTCAGGTCCTGCACTTCCTCCTCCATGTTGTTGACTCTGAGCTCCAGCTCTTTGCGTCGTTGCTTCTCTGAGCGGTACTGGGCCTGAGCCCTCTCTGCCGTCTCCTTCAGTTCTGCAACAAATTTGTTCCAACACCAACATTTGCCTTAATTAATTAGTTCATTTATTTTCAGCCGTTCTCCTGCCTTTTACATTGTAGGATCCTGTTCTTTGTATGCAGAGTTACATTTATTTGATTGTTAATGACCTGGAGCTGCTTTTAAAGGAACACGAGTCATTCACACTTATTTAGATCATTACCAAGAAATTTCAAGGTGAACCATATAACCAATCCCCTGATTCAAATTACTCTTTTACTTATAACCAACAGAAAAATGTTAAGAGGGTCAACCAGTTGAAGGAGTGCTTACACTTTAGTTTAGGGTGACATCAACTAAAATGGCTCAGTCATGACCATTCTGCAGCCCACATACTCACTAGATGAGTATAATGATTCATTTAACTCTGAAAATAGTCCCACAGTCCTGTTTCTTTTGTTATTTTCCTCACTAATGTGAGGTTTTTTATCAGAGACTGTAACAAACATACTTAACTAATTGGGAATTATTGTTTTTGCTGGGTACCGTGCTGTAAATCAGGATTACATATGAAGACAGGGCAAAGGGCTGTGAGTGCAACCACATACACTCCTGTTGCCAGTTTAGTAAGTTAGTTAATGTACTCCATATATATGAATGAGGGTAGACATTGAAATTAGTCACAATATAAATCTGGTCTAAATTTGGTCTAATATGGTTTCAACATTCATGAACAGAGCAGAATTTATTACACGACTGTTGTATTAGACTGCATTAGTTTTAGCTGCATTAGGTGTTTCTAATAATCTGGCAACTGAGTGCAGACACACAAACTACTAGAAGGTGCTGTTGGCAACACTTTTTTAAAATTATTTTAAGATTTAATTAATTCTATAAAGAGTGGTCTAGACCTGCTCTATATGAAAAGTGCCTTGAGGTAACTTTGTAATGACTTGGCACCATATAAATAAAATATGATTTGATTAAATTCCGATTTGATGCCGTTAAAATAACAACACAAACCTTCCTGCTGTATTTCCAGGGCAGCGATGCGTTGGCAGTGGCTCTCGCTGTCCTGCAGCACTGAGCTCAGTTTACTTTGCAGCTCCACAGCCTTCTGCTGGTGAGCTGTAGCTTCGAGCTGCAGCTGGGACAGCCGGGCTGTGGACGAAGCCAGATCCTCTGTTAGACGGACCTGATGGGAGGACAGAGGGACAGGTCAGACGAGAAGATGTGCTGGAGGCTGTGCACATTTCATTAAATCCCAGGCCACAGACGGACAGCGTGATAGAACAGTGACAGCCTGGATGAGTGGCTACTGGTGATGGTGTGAGCAGCGTGACCCTGTGGAACAAACATGGAGAGTGATGACTGATGAAAAAGGAGACAGACAGGAAAATGAAGAGAGAAAAGTTAGTCAAATATCAATGAAGTGTGATTATTCCAGTGAAAGCAGGCAGATCTGGGTCAAACAGTAGTTCTACATGAGTCATTTTGTGCAGCATTTCCGGAAGCGTGGTGGTAATCAGATCAGACGTTTAGTCGCAGAATCACATCCAAAGAGAATTTGAAATCATTTGCAGAGTCTAAACTGGCTTGTGACCTGTGAATGGCTCTGCAACGTACAGTATGTTATACTCCCTCCAAATGGACAGTGGACAAAATGATATCAGACAGAAAGAGCAGGTTTTGCTGAGTTTAATCTGTCAGTAACAACTTTCACTGAGGAGTTCTTTTTGATTTGTTCGTTTTGCTCAAAACTGAATCTGCAGCTAATGTGAAACTAAACTTTTGGAGAGCTTACAAAATTTGAATGTTTAGATTCTTTTCTTATTTTGCAGATACTTTTTGAGCCCAGTCTTGAGGTAGAACACAGCAGTACACAGAGGAAGCAGGCTCACCTGGCCAGAGCCCAGGTCCTGAGGCAGAGCATGCTGAGAAGAGAGAGCAGTAAATGCTAGATTTTCTTCAGAGCAGCACAGAAAACCAGGGAGAGACCAATTGTTGAATTGAGCATTTAGTATTAGCATCAGATTTGCAAAAGGAAACAATGCATGCTTAAGAAAATACCAAACCAGTCTCCACTGACAGCGGGAAATATAAACTGCATCACTGTAAATGTCTGAAGTGGATTTTATGTGAAATTCAGATTGTTTCTACTTTATCCATTCTTTCAAATTTATAGCCGTATTATTTACTAAAATTTCTAAACCAATAAAAGAAACCTTAATGCTTTAATTTATGGAGATTCATCGGGTTTCACCAGGAAGCAACACAATGCACGTTTTATAACATAATGACATCACAGTTGTTCATTATTTTATCCTGTTAGACATTTATGACACATTTAAGTGGCAATCCACTGTGACGTCACCCAATGGTTCGTGAGCTGCTGTTCTCAAGCCTCCAGTTCGTAGTCTGTCACCACCTTTTTTTTTTTTTTTTTTTTAAATGAGAAGAATCCATGTTTGGAGGAGAAGGTGGAGCTGAGGAGGAGTGAGGGGTGGAGCTGACCTGCTCTGTACTCTATCCTGATTGGGTGGTACAGTCTGTCAGTCACACAGTAGCCACGACCCTAATGCCTACTCTGCTTTATTGTCTATTTTCCTCTAAATGGACCATCATTTAAAAAATGAACATCATGTTATATTGACTTTGTATGACTTCTTTAACAACCAGTGGAGTCGCCCCCTGATGGTCATTAGATAGAATGAAGGTTTAAGGCTCTTCAGCATTGGCTTCACTTCACTTTTATATACAGTCCATGGTTAAATGAAACCTTGGGGATGTGGTAGATTGTCAGCATGAATGTGCAGCGGACAAATCTGCAGAAATGATGTGATGCAGTCATGTCAACATGGAGCAGAAGAAAGTTCTGGTGGATCCATTGACATTAAGACCTGAGGCTATTTGAGAGCAAAAGGAGGAACTACCCACTGCTGCTAATAAAGTGCTCAGTGAGAGTATCTGCCACTGTATATGTTTTGTATTGTGTCCTCACCTGCAGCTTGTTGCACTATAGAGGCACTGAAATAGTGGATTAGTATTAGCATTAGTTATTATCTCTGTAGCACTAACACTCACCTTGTCCTGCTCAGCCTGTAGGATCCGGGCCTGGTTGTGTTCGCTGGATGATTTGAGAGAGTCGTTCCTCTGTTCCAGCAGCAGGTGACTCTGCTCCATGTACCTGCATGACCACAGTACGAGCACATTACAGCCACCTCAAACACATTTAGAATGAAAACTTCACTCACACTTTCTTTGTATGATTCAACTCGGTCTCATGTTGACATTGAGATAGTGACCGGTCCTCCACACCCATCAGTTTTTGAATAGTGATGTGCAAATCAATCTATGTATATAAAGTACACAAAGATGACTGATTTTAATTGTTTTATGTTAACGTTAGTTTTAATCCATTATTCACTCATTATTTCAGTCAGCAGCAGGATACAAAAGGTTTTTCAATGGAAACTGAGGAAAACATCTCAATATTTAAATATATATAAAATTATATATTTTATCTGTTTATCTATATTTTGTCTGATAAAATATAGTTTTTCTGTTTTGTTTTTTTTTTATCCTTATAACCAGTTATATTTTTTTATTCAGTGAGACAGTGAGAGAGAGAGGCAGGAAGGTCAGGGACAGAGAGGGGATGACATCGAACCTGGGCCGCTGCAGTCAGGACTAAGCCCTAATGGTATGGGCTCTGCCAGGTAAGCCACCGGGGCCACCCTTATAACCATAGTAACCAAAACAAAACATCATCAATCACCTGATGGTTGGTGGGACACAATGTTCAGACGTGACTGTGACTCACCTTTGGTTCTGGTTTATGAGCTCCCCGATTTTACAGTTCTGCTCCTCGATGCGAGAGCTTTTCTCAAACACTTCCTTCTTTAAACATTCATTTTCCTATAAACAAAAGAGAACACGGTTTGATTCCCTTATGACAAGTCTCAGAACACTGAAAAATACACTAAAGCTACCCAAATGTCCTTAATAATGGCGTGAGGAAAAAGCAGGAGGAGGAGGAGGACGATGAGGTGCGCATGGTACGATTCAGGTGTTTACCTGCACAATTCTTTGGATGTTGTGCACAATCATGGAGGTCTCCATCGACATACCAGACACACTCATGGAGAGACTTCCATGCCTTTGAAGGTCATCCATCTGTGGCAGTGAATTAAGACAAGAACCACCTGTTTGTTTGTCCTTTCTGCTCAAAGTGCTTCATGAACATTTTCTTCAACAAACAATTTATTTCTTTTTTACCTTTGAGGCCAGTTGATCCACTTTATCTGCTACTTTTCCAACAGCTAACCGGACCTCTGTGTTGTGTTGGCGTGCCTCGGTCATCAGGAAGGAAGTCAGATCACTGGAGCCTGAAGAAAACAACACAATCACAGTTAAACACAAAAGTCTCTTGGAGCTGTGTAATATTAGGAACTACTGAAGCATCATGAAATGATAAAATGGACGTACATTAGCTGCCCACAGTGACCTTAGGCCACAATTAGCTAACAGCACTAAACAACCCTCTGGTTAGATCCTAACAGCTTCCTGGTAACACAACTGAATGCTCTTACCCACGTATGGGACAGTTTGGGTGGGGTAGACCTGGCCAACAGGCTGCAGCTGAGTTGGAGCCACAGAGGTCTGTGTGTAGGGATACGGCTAGAAAACAGCACAATGCACTGATATTAGCAGGTTTGTCTTTCTGGTGTTATGCACTCATTAATGACACGTTGGCAAAGAATGTAGCGAAATCTCACCTGAAAGGCACGGCTGCTATCTGGCAGCCCAGGCTGTGGGGCAACAGTGGTCATGACAGGAAGTAAGGCAGAAGGGGGAGCAGTGTGAGGATGAGGGTGTACTGCAGGGACAGAATTGAACAGGCCAAACTTATTTAACTACAATCAGACTATACATCATCAAAGGAAACTCTCTTTTGTTTTTGCTTCAAAATAAAAAAAAAAATAATAAGATTTTTCTTAGCACACAAAAGGCACCTTCCTTGCAAATCTGGTTCATGAATGTGTTTAAATCTATGTTAGTGAGAATTCGCAAAGATCTTCCATCCAACTGATAATCATGCCTCACAGCACAATTATTGCACATGATGTGGGCTGGGGACAAAAAGGGCACTTTAATGGATCTGAACCCGAACCCTAGAAATCCACAATTCCATGCAAATTAATGTCTTTTTCAAAACTAAAACAGCCCATTTATGAGTGACCTTTTATTGTGACCAGCCAATCGTGCAACAACCATGCTTTGTAATCAACATCTGGATATGCCACAGCTGTCAGGTGGATGGACGCACACATTTAAACACATTTGTGAACACAAGGTGTCAAATCTGTGTGTGTACGTGTGCGTGTGTAGAAAAGTCTTGCATTTTTTATTTTAAGAAAAACAATGTGTTTTATTTTTTCTTGAGGACATGTGAAGAGGTAGGAGGAGCTCACTGTGTGCAGCAGCTGGAGCAGCAGTGGAAATCTGCACTGGAGATGAAGCCATAGGCCGATCCTTCACTCTACTGCTGCTAGTGTCCTGGAGAGCAGTACATAGAAGCAGAAACTCAGTAATGACAGCAGAAGTGGCAGATCCAGCAATTTGTATTGTGTGATTATATGAGTGAAAGGATTTAACTTTACACTTACAAAGTGAATTAGAGATTTCAAAACGTAATGTATTGTGACGGCCTAAAAATATTATTTAGAGGCCACATCATCACGTCCTGCGTGAGTTTTTGTGCACATAGATGCATGAAGAGATTTTGATGTTTGTCATCATGTGATTTTAGACACATATGACACAGAGACAAAAATTGGATTCCATACATAAAACAAGAATCTGAGTGGTTATCCATCTCGATTTCTGTCATATGTCAACAAATTCCATGTAAAGAGCCAAACCAACAATATGTAAGTTTGCCACTATGAAACTTCCTTTCTGAGGCGCTATTGAAGACATAAACCTTAACTCTCCAATGTTATATTTTTTGGAAAGGTTACCTATTTTCCTGAAACACAAATGTTACATAAAAGAGATGAATTAGAGCATTGGTTTAAACTATTTTACAGCAGATTGATAAATGTAACATATACTGGATATACAGCATATACAGGAAATAATGTCACAGAGGAATAAGATAAACTGTGTTGTGGCTCTAGATGGATGGTTGGTTCCTCTATAGGTATTTGTTGACAGTCTGAATACCTCCTGCCTTTTGTTCTTACATCTACAGTTAGAAAACCTTCACAAGGTTCCCACCTCAAGCTCAGAGTCGCTGGACTCAGGCTGGGATGTCATGCCTGTCAGGAAGGGCAACATGGGCTGGCCCATCTTCGCCATGCGCGAAATCAGCTTTGCTTTGGTGGCATCAGGATTCTGAAGTTGAACATGTGAACATGATTTATGTTTATTATGTGTGTAATAACAATTGTGTATGATAACAATTACTGACAAAACGCTTTGTTAAGAAGAAGAGAAGCAACAAGGGTGCTTACTGCCAGCTGTTCACTGAGAGAGTTTGACTTTGCACGAAGTGGTGGATCCCTGAAAAAGAGGAGAGAGATGGCTCAGGTGAAGTGAGGAAAGAGTTGAGGGTGATCCTGATGACTATCTCCTGGGGGTTAAATCTTACCCATGTCTGCCTGGGCCTGGCGCGGGCATCTGCACTGGAGGCTCTGGGGTAAGATTCTCCACACTGGGGGCTGAGGAAGGAGCAGGAGAGGGAGCAGCAGAGTCTCTGGAGTTGGCACTGGCCCGATCAGAGCCACTGTCCTTGGAAAACTTCACCTGAAGAACAAAACCAGCAGAATGAATTTCAGTTTACAACTTCACCACGCTACAGCAAAGAAGTATACGAGTGTGCAGCATCTTAAACAAAGACGTAGGTTAAGTTTTTATGTGCCATTAGAATGATTAGGTGCGTTAGAGGAGCTAAAGTACAAGAGCAGTTGAGGGTTGGAGGTAGTTACCCGCCGAAGCTCTGTTTCAAAAATAAGGGTGCTGTTAGCTGGGACACAGTTGGGGACTCCCTTGGATCCATAAGCTAGACTTGGTGGGATGATGATGAAACGGCGGCCGGCCTTCTTCATCCCCAGCATCCCTTCCTCCCAGCCCTGCTTACACAGAGAAGGACAGAAGGACAACGACCTAACAACGTGGTAATAATATGATGATGATAAACATGATGCAGTCGGCTAGCTCATTTAAATAACCAATAACCTCTTTTAATTAATTAGTAGACAAACATTAACAAAGCCAGCAGTGAGAAACTCAGACACTGACAGAATAAATTCCAACTCTTAACTTTCTGAGGATAATATGGAAAAAAATACAGCACTGCAACACACTGAATAGGTCACCTCATGTGTGAGGGAAAATATATATATATAATAATAACTGTATGTATTTTTTGAACCACATACAAAATCAATCATATTTTATATATTCAGTAGATATTGTCATACAAGTTAGGATTTCAGTTGGAATGTCAGTTTTGTGACTTTTATACCAAACTATTTTACTTGTGTCTACCTGGAAAATGATCATAATAATAATAATAATCCTAAAATAAATAAAATTAATAGGCTAAGATCGCTCCGTAGCATCACAGTGATTCACATCTGGTCTGATGTGACACATTCCACCTTTATCAAAATAATTGCATCTCCTGTGATTTGAATATTGTGAAGTTAACCTCCCCCAGAGGAGGTTGGCTGTGCAGCACATTTACCATGTTGATCTATCCAGTTAAAAGTAAGCCAGCTACAGAAAAACCAAAGATAGTCAGCGAGGCTTTGTGATGACGGATGCAACATTAATTTCTTGACATAAGAATATCATGTGGAACTCTTTCATCATAGTGTTATTTACTGCAGCTGATCTGTTGTTTACAGTTTACTCAACAACTCCAAATGTTGCCAATCATCAAATCGACATTAGTGATTCCTTCACTTGTTCTACACACCCACATATCAAAACGTTTTAAATAAGAAAAATTGTAATGTTTGATTTCGACATTAGTCAGGCCGAACAAAGGACTTTTACTACCTGAGATAAAAAATCATGTTGCGATGCGGAACAGTGGTGGTAAAGTCAAATATTTGGAAAATAATTTGGCACGCAAACCATTTACTGGACTTAGATAAAGAAAAGGTCTTTAAAAAAACAAAACAAAAAAAAACTAAAGAAAACAGTAGTAGTAGTAGTTGACCGCTACCACAACCATCAGGCATCTAGACAAAAAACAGTAAATAACTGTCTTGACTCACTTTGATCACTTTTCCAGCTCCAATTTTCAGTCGCAGCAGCTTGTCCTTGTTGATGTTGGAGTCGAACATCTGAAAAGATATTTGAGATTCAATGATTTGTGCACCAAACGTCTCCTAAAGTCACTGGAGCGGGAGATAACTGCAGCCTGGCATCACCAGGCCAATGCACGCTTGTGGCGAGCGGGGGACGATTAATCCTGAGATATCGATGCTGTTCTAGGATCAAATGACACATTAAAAGATGATGATGAAAAAAAAAAAAAAAAAAAAAAAATCTATAAAACACCTGGTTGATAGGAACTACCTCTCGAGCCATGGCTCTATAAAAGCATATGACGCTGAACAGTTTGAACAGTAATGTTAAATTTCAGCACATAGCTGAAATTTGTGTTTCAATAAAGTATTTCTCTATTGTCCTGATTTATTGCCAATACGTCACATGACAGGAAAAAGACTGAACACTTGTCTGACCGGGAGTGAGACCAGGCCAAAGTGAATTAAAAGGACATGATTGGTCTGGGTAGCAGGCTACACACAATAATTAAATCAATTAAATGAGTGGAAGTGTGTGACCTGGCCGATGGTGTGGTTCTGCAGGAGCCAGCCTGTGTACACCACCTCCAGGGAGTCTCCATTCTCCACCCCCTGGCCCTCGCCGAGACTCAGATCCTGAACCACCACAGTGTCTAAGGAGGCTGCACTGTTTGCTTTGGCCAAACACACCTGATGGAGACAAAGAAGTCGTCGGTCGTTTGATGAGCAACAGAACTCATCGTATTTGGTGAATCCTTGAGTCCGATGCACCGTAGGTCAGACTGATAAAGAGGTTTTTAGGATAAATCCTGGCATTTGTTGACCTCATGCTTATTGACACAAACAGCCTGTTTGCTTGGCTCTTCGCTCTGCTGGTCAAACAACAATCACGGTGTCAGCAACAAGTCTCTGGTCTGTAGCACTCACCTCTTTGCAGAAGTCTGATGAAGCTTTCTCTGATTCAAACATAAGGGACCAATTCTGCCTCTGGTCGTCATAAAAAGTGCAGTAGTTGTTTGGTTGGACCTGCAGTGGAGACAGAGGGTGGTCAGGAACACAGACTCTTCTGGTTAATCATTTGTCATCAGTGATCTTCTAATTTATGTGGCAACCTACTCTAAAGTCTACAGGTTTTTGTCTCTGTGCTGTCAAAACCTTTCACATATTGTTCCTTGTCTTGTGTTCACACCAAAATGAAGGACGAGGAAGTGTTGGGAGTCTAGAATGTGTACATTTGTTTGACCACATTCAATGAAGGTGAAGGTTTTATTTCATGTTTTGAAGAAACCGAAACCTCCATTACGTTTACAATGAAGATGTTTGGGAAGGTTTCCAGGCCTCTTCTTCCATTTATGCTCAAAATATATAACACAGAACACTTTACAGTATGAACACAACTGAGTCCAGTAGATCCCTTGTGTGTTTACTGACAGATAAATCTGACAAAATAAAAGATCAATTATATCAAAAGATAACTAATTTTGCTTTTTTATTATTTTATCTATGTTTTTGCTCATTTTTCCATCTCAATTCATTTGTCTCCTGCTTTAGTTTTTACGGTCTCAGGTAAATGATAATCAGAGTGGGCCTTGTATGAAGTGGAGCAGTGGGTAAGAAAAAACATCTTTTTTTTTTTTTTGAAGTGAGTTTTGGACATCCTTATCTCTACAATGTGTGCCTCCCTTAAACATGAAAAAAAATGTAATGGTGGTTGAATGCCTAATCAGATGAATAGGGATTAATGCCGTCAAACAGCCTCCACATGAAGAAGGGTCCACAGGGTAAATAAGACAGAGCTCGCTGAGTTGCATTCACTGTCTGTGTTCCTGGAGCACCCTCAGTTTGCTGTATAATCTTACATTTTACAGGCAATCTGTTTGATTTCACTTTTCTCTCTCTGTCTCAATGCATCACTTTATTTTACATGACATACTTTTGTTATAGGCAGACTCTTCTGAAGATGTACTGGCCTATCTGAAGAATCTTTCTGCAACAGTATCATGGGTAATCCTGCTTTTCCATTTGTTGAATATCAGTGGCTCTCCTAGTTCACTGTATAATTGCAGTGCAGTGTAAGCATGTGAGGAAGCTTTCCTCATTTAGGATGCACGTTCACACCTATAAATTCACAAAATGCGTTTCAATACACTGTTAAACTTCTTTATCATATAAAAGACCACTGAGTGACAAATGATACCCAGGTAATCTATTTGCCCACATGTGTTTATTGTTCTCTACGTCTCTACTCACTGTGAAAACAAAGCCCATATGAATCCTGGCAGCAGTCACTTGTTTCTGTTGGCTCAAGTACAGAAGCAGTTTATACTGCAGAAGAGAAGAGGTGCATTATTCATCAAAATCAAAAGTCAGGCCTGTAATCTTAAACAAGTGACCACTTCACAAAGCTCCAACCTCTTTTGTTGTGTGATTGCCGAGCGCGGCTGCTCCCAGCTTTCCATGCTTCACATACTGGCCGTTAATACTGTGCAAGACAAAAAACAGCAGAGCAGCTTTTCATATGACTTGACTGTAAGATGATTTGGTGGATTTGGTGACTTGATTTATAGAAATTTGCTTCATTTTGCTTTTTAAGCTCTGCAGAGAAAGTTTCTGAATGGTGAGCAGCCCACACAGGACACGAGCCCACTAGTCCATAGATTTTTTTACATTTAGCAAACAAACTTAAATCACTACAACAGAAAGGCTTTAGGGTATTAAAAAGTGGATCCTCACTATCTGAAGGCTTGGACTGCTGTGGCATATAACACTGCTGGAGCTCCAGGTGGTGGAGCTACTTTCTGGATGGGTGGCACTGTGAAGAGACAAAAGATATATTCATTTCACGACAACGTAGATGGAGATAAGCTTTTGTTTCTGCTGAGGTGATCTCACCTGCATTGGAGCTCTTCTTGGGCTGTTTGGGGGCTGTGTACTGAAATGACTCGTTCCCCTGACTGGCTTCCTGGTCGAGTCCGAACAGGGAGGCCAACTTGGCCCTGCAAGGAGAACAAGCGGAAAGATCATCAAGACACCTTCATATGTTCCTCACTGAAATTTGTGATCCACTGGCCTCAGATATATGATATGCGTCCGACACAGCACTGACTCACACAACAACTCGCCACAATTCAGCAGCTCCTAACACCACTGTATGTGCATTAAATGAACCAATGAAAGGTTCAGTCAATAAAATAGATTTTAAATTGATGCATCCGATTAGATATTTTTGTCTGACCAAACGTTTCAAAACTTTCAACATGATGTCATGTTCTTCATCAGCATCTTTGCAGCAACCGAGCAGACTATATCCACTGAAGCAACACAATGTTGTGCGTGAAGCTCTAAAAACAACTATTTAACATGCATGAGGATTGTTAAACTACTGATTCCATACTCAGTATTCACAACATTCACACTGATATAAAATAGAGACAAGCAGAAAACCCTTGAACCTGACAACAATTTTCGTCTCATACAACTGCATCATTACGTGCTGTGACACCATTATAACTGCTGCGTCAGTCATAGGCACCACTCTCACTATTTTCAACAGGTGGGAGCAAACACAAAAAGGCCAGAACAACACTTTTGAAAAGTCTCTGTGGCTTGGAAACAGGACGAGTCTTCACAGCAGCCTGGGACTGACCCCTGGAACTCCTTCCACTGGTAATCACCGGTGTCTCCCAGAAACGACATGTTGAACGCCTTGAGGCCCTCATCACCGATGGTAAGGAACTGGGGTGAGGAGGGGCTACTTGTTTGCATGTGTGAGTCAAAATCTTCCTAGTGCACGTTCCAACGCTTTCTGCCACCGGACCAACCCTAAACTCTCGTCCCAGCAGCGCAGTCACACCACCGTGGTAGATTCAACAGCATAGCAGAGGAAAACTGAGGAGCTGCAACTTAGTGCCGGGTCTCCAGTGAGCAGAGATGGGCTGTGGCAGAAGCCTCCACCTTACTCCTCTAACAAGCAGCATGTGAGAGGAATTAGACCAGAACACTCCTCCCTCCAACCCAGGCCCTGCATGGACTGCTTAGTCCACCAGCTCATACGCACAATGGTCATGCAGAAACAGAAAGCACAACCCCGGTGTCAGTCTGAGAGTGCAGCAAAGCTGCATATGAATGCAGCACAACTGAGAGCCAACCAAAAAATGAATAGCAAATGAGTCCGCCTCGTGCGTTTCAAGTTTGAATTCTGAATTCCTGCAGCATATAACAGCAAAATGCACAGAAGCCGAGAAAAACATGAGCTTCACATGTGGAATCTGTGAAAATGGGGATTTATCAGGCGGGTGAAGTTGGTGTCTGTGCACCGTGAGGCAGTTAGAAGTCAGATCAGCGGCATGAGTGAAAACATGGGTGCGAAATCTACTTTTTTACAGCGGACCTGAACACACCAGGCGGTCTGAGGAGCTGCACTCCTCGACAGGGAGCGGATTTATGGGGTCATGTGACAGCTCATCTGACCAGCGATGTGACCAGGGCCACGGATGCGGCGGATGGGATGTAACTGCAAAATGTATCCGATCCAGCGACGGACGGAGCTCGGTGAAGTGCTGCGCTGGGTCGTCGCAGACCCTCTCCTTCAGTCATGGGACCAGACTCCTGCCAGCTGCCCCGGACTCGAACATCCAGCAGCACACTGAGGGCTCACCTATGGGTTAACACTCAGCAGGACCTCAGTCAAAGAGCCCATTCGCCTCAGACGTGATCCTCGTCTCTCTGCGGGGGGGGGGGGGGGGCTTCACAGTGTTGCCTTCATGTTTTGGTGGAGAAAAACTTTAGGTACAACAAAACATTTCTCAGAGATTCAATGACATATTTGCTCCACGCCGAAAAATCCAAGACGACCGCACAGTCCTAGATTTGAAGGTATCTTTCGAAAGGGATTCCGTTTAAACAAAAGTCGCACTAATTCGCCAGATTTGAAATGAAAGCTGGCTCATGGACGAGTACAGCTAGCCCCGGCTAGTTGCCGAAAGCTAGTTAGCTCACAGGCTAAGAGAGCTTAGCTCGGTGGACAAAACAAACTCACCCTCCTGAAGGAGACAGGAAGTCTCCGTCTTCATCGTCTCCGGCGAACATCTTCGGAGTCCTTTTTCTTCTTAAATGAAACAAGTGCACAGCAGAGTTAGTTTTTTTTTTTTTACATGACTAGTTTCTTGAACTGTGACTTCCCCTTCCTGTTTGTGGTGGAGTCAGCTGACTTTCCACCTGATCCACAGGTAGTTACCGCTCGTCGCCACTGGAGGGCGCCAAAGACTTTCACAGGATGTGATCATTCAGAGACAACTGCGTGCAGCGGGCTGAGATTCAGTCCTGAAGGAGGAGGCAGCACAAAGTGTTGCTCAGTCATCAAGTATTCACAGTGACTGTCAGAGGCCGCTGCCCTTTAGCCAACCCTGACCTTTGACCTCACAGAAGGGTTTAGAGGAGGAGGAGGAGGAGATCATTTCTTCATAGCCCGTCGAATCAATTTCACTTTTGTATCCAAATTAGACCAGACTCACAATTTATATAATATCTATATGTGGGTTTAGTGAGTACTCCTGACATATCAGTGTATTCAGGATAAAATAATGGATTATTTTAGTTACATTTTCCTTGATTTATTTTTAATGTTTTAAGATTTAAATTATTAGATTTCCTGTTAGCGCTTAATCTTTTTTGCTATTCTATTATATACACACTATGCTGTTCAAGCACTCTGGTTGACTTGTGTTATGCTTTTTTGTTTATTGTGGTGTCTTCAAATAATACAACGTGAGGCCCTTGGATATATAATGAAATGATTAAAGAGAGATCCTCAAACAGAAGATTGACACACATTTGTCTTAAACTCGCTCATTATATTATTATCAAAAGACTTAAGTGACTCATCATAAACTCTGCCAATAAAAATATTTAACACTTTGTGCGAGATGTGGAATAGATTCATCCAATGCGCTCCCACGAACCTGTTACCAAATGTTTTGTGTTAAAAATAGATCTCATTAGATTCACAGCCACAATTCCTGGATTCAGTGGTAATTCAATCTAAGGCTCATGTCCCGTGTCTTTGCCAAGTTTATTAAAACAGTTCCATTTGTTGGCAGAAATTCAAATAGCAGTTTGATCTGTCATAACATTGTGTCAGTCCTGGAAACACATTGATCCAACACAGTCTAATCTGGTGTGTGAATGAACTCCACAACTGCTGCACAGGTTGTTCATGTACAACACAGACTAATCTCATTCCCACTTCATCCTCTTCTAATTAATTCTTCCTGTATTTTATTTATTTTGTATATTTTTGTATATATTTTCTCAACCTCTAATCTTACTCAACCACGATTACCATTTGTTATTATATACTGTATAACCAGCAACTCAAACAACAGTTTCTTCTTTTCTGAAAAACTTTATCCTTCTCCTTGTTTTCACCATTCCAGCAGAATAGCATTAGGTTCATTATTTGGTGCAGCCTGAAACATCTCAACAACAATTGAATGGATTCCTGTGAAAGTGTCCAGAGGCTTTGGTGATACCGTGACTCCTCCTCGAGCTCCATCATGGGATCCACTAAAATCCCCATATCCAAAGTTTTCCTTAGCTCTTGCTTTTAGTTGATCATTTGATTCTGATTTTGATTCTGAACTCTTTTAACACCAAGCTATGGGGGCGATCCGAGCAGTTAGGTGCTTTACATCAGGCATCTTCTTAAAATAGCGGCCTATTAAATTAAACTTAAATTCCCTAAATTTCCGCTTTTGTTATGATTGTAATGACATGTGATCTTGGAGCAAAGATGTGTTTATGACACCTGTTTGTCATTGTCTGGAGTTTGAGCTCAGGAGATCTGGCCTCTTCTTTAATCAGCTACTATATCCAAATATTGCACTGTTCAACCACTTCAGAGGTTTTCCATGAGGTTTTTGTTTTATTTTGTCGTCCATTGAACAATGTGAAATGATAGGTGCCATTTACCTAAATGGAAACATGATTGCATCATTTAATGTGGTTCACTGTTCATGCTGAATTTTAAGGTTACAGTTAGTGTTAATCCTTGCAGCAGTTTTTTAACCTTGGAAATATATTAGCCCGACATCACAGATACAACCTGATCTGATTTAGAGTGAAAATGCATTTATGAACCACTCAAGTCACAATGTCCCCTCATGCTTCACAGCTGCCCACCAGTCAACACATGCACACAGGACGATTAAATATAATCCATCTGCTTTACTCTCTTGCAGTATTTACACATGATCATTTTACAGCAATATTACTTTAGATTTATGGCATTTAATCATTGTTTATCTATCAAAATTATACAAAAATAAAATTGCCTCTGTTTCTTCCTGTATCGCAGCTGGCATCAGTCCATTCCTTTTGCTGCACGTTAGGAAGAGGTGCGTGATTTCCTGTTCCGCTTTGCTCGACGTGTGGGCGGAAATTGGATGAACTCAAAGTGTTTGCTTTGGTCCGTGTTGGGAAAGGGAGGTGGGCCCGTGTGTAGCCTCTTGATGAAGTGGACCTCTCTCTGGTTCTCCCTCGTCCTGGAAGCTTTAATGGGCCTCCCTTTCCTGGTGAAAGCCACATACCAGCCCTCATACTTGGCATTCTGGAACGCTGTGTAATTGTTCTCCAGTACTATCTCTGTGAAGATACAATCCCTGCTCCGGCCATTGGGCTGCGTGAGGAGACAGAACAGGTTTCTAATGTTAATTCTGTGCCACGTAGCATGCCGACTGTTCATAATAAACAAATTGATCAACTGATTTCAAAGGTAAACATCTACATAACTATCATGTGAGTCATCTGCTCTACAGTAAGCCAATTATCAATTCAAATATCTTTTTAATACCAAAACCCTCTTAAAGTGAGACTTTGAGGAGCTTTGCTGTCACAGTCTAACTTGGTCTGGTTTGACCTGCAGCTTATGGAAGCAAATGTCAAATGACAAGTGTTAGCAAACTTATATTAGATATTATAATGGTCATTTAGCGTTGAGCAGTTAGTATTAAGTGCTGTTGTTACATGGTTATGTGTTTTAGGTTTTGAATCGGTCTTCAATTTGTTTTTAAATGCAACACAAATAACAAAACAGTCAATATCTTCATTTCAGTCTTGGACATAGCTTGCTGTTTCCCCTTGTTTCCAGGCTTTATGCTAAGCTAAGCTAACAGGCAGCTAGCTGTAGCCTCATCATTAGCATACAGAATCGAGAGTAGCAGAGATCCCGCTTTAGTGCTGTTGAGATGACCCATCGTTACGTCGACTTTGCTAGTTTACACTGAACCAAACAAAGTTGGTATCCGAGGTGTGACATGTAACACAATAGGGGCGGAACGACAATGTTCCCCCACTCTGTGTTCGTGCCTTTATAGAGAACAGTGAGGCAGAACAAAAACAAAAGTGAATCGTTCCTAAACAGACAGTGTGAACGAGGTTAGCGGTGACTTCTAATCTAACCTTTGAGGGTCATTTAGTGTGTTTTCAACTCGGAAATAAAAAAAATTTCTGATGCCATTAAAGTCATGTCATGTTATGGGTCAAATAGCTCTGCAGGAGTCACAGACGTTTATTGACTCCTGCTCTGATCAGCAGACGTCTTTACGCACAAACGCTGCAAACACTCCTGCCAGCTGATCGGCACAGTGCAGCCCCGAAATAACACAATCACAGACTGAAGCGTCCTAGACGGAGGCTAGTATGTGATTGACAGGTGACCTACATCTAAATAAAAATATTTCAAGCAGAAAGGGCCTGACAGCTGCACATTTCAGTCATTTGAAGTTGTGAGCCTTAAAGTAAACTCTTATTAGTGCTAATGTAATTGGACTCATGTAACGTTTGATGTGAATTTTGCAGCATGAGTCTTTCTCTCATTGTCTACAAAAGACTAGAGAGCAGCCACACCTTCAACACTTCCAAACCATGATGAGAAATAGATTAGTGGCTTGTCATGTCAGCCAGATATGTGTCTTTTCCATTTCCATGAAGGAAGTGGACAGTTGACTTATGACCAAACACACAGGCAGTGCATGATGGGATGGTACTTTCCCCTCATCGCTGTCAGCTGTGGCCGGTAAGACTGAGCGATGTCACTCAGTCCTCTGAGGATTTCTTTTTTCCAGCACATCATGTCCTGGGGTTACTGACATTGTCAGAGGACTCGAGCTTTAGTTCAGGAGCTGCAGTGTGAATTTTACTGATATGATGAGGCCAGGCACAGTTGCTTTGGCTGTTTAAAGACACTACAACAACACCATTTGTTTTTTTTACTTGATTTTATCATTGTGCTGATCAAACCTTTTCCAAACTAAAATCATTGTGCACTTTTAATACCTGCAGCCAGTGGCCTTTCTTTCTTTTTTCTCAAATTAAAAAATGGATATCAAATGGATGTATGTCGTACCTTTCCGACGAGTTTACCCTTCCGGTTCATGCAGAGGTAGCGCCCACTTTCTGCACCTCTTATCCTGACCCGACTGCCGAAGGTATCTGTCTCAACAAACAGACGTGCTGTCGGAGGAAAACAAGGGACAAAGTCAAGTGACTCCCGAAGCCACATACATTTTGTCTTTATTTCTAAAACATTTGTTTGTATGTTCAAGAAGAATATCCAGTACAAAAATATATAACCAAACATTCTGATCTTATTGTATTGAAGTTGATGCAAAAACATAGTCCAATATCTACTTTACTCCACACACGTGAGCATAAGCGGCATTTAAGGTCTGCCTATGTAAAAATATGTCAATAGACAATGTCGTTTGCTGTGTTACTTGTTAGTGTAATAATCTGGTTTTAAGGATTTGTAATAATTGTGTATGTGAATGGTTATTTTGTCATTAGACCGACAGGATAAGCTGTTTAGTCAGTAAGAGGCCTGGGACACTCACTGACACGGGGAAGCCTCTGGAAATCACCCTTTACTCTAAGTGATTAAACAAATGTTCCTGAATGGCTGAACATTAAAGAGCTGTACTGGAAGCAGAATAAACATCCTCAGCTGAATTTGTCCTACAGTTAATTATGGCCACTGGGCATTACAACAGCCTTGTGTATTAGGGCTATAGAGACAAAGGACTTGCCCTAATCAGCCGCTAATTTGCCAGACGATGGATTCATAGATACAGCAGGGAGGCCGAATTAACATATAGGCCTGAAAACAGGATGGAGGAGAAACTGCTGGTTGTGCCTGAGGACGTCAGTCCCCTGCAGGGAGTTTTGAGCCTTCAGCACCAGGGGCAAAAAAAAAAAAAAAAAGGGTTATTCAAGTGTTCCTCTGAAGAATCTCATTTTATTTTTATTGCTATGTTTACCGGGTGCTGGTATATAAAGTAACCCTGGAGCACTGCCTGCTCCACTTTCCAAATGTGTTGTAAATATTTAGAGTCTTATAGGCTTGTGAGTAAATATGAGTGGTAAATATTTAAAAATGTATATGTTGTAAATGTGAGCAAAGCATCTGACAAATGATTCTTAATCAACCCTGCAAATTCTCTGCAGGTCAGTAAATAGCTGATAAATATGTCAGACTCAAATGATCGCATTGAAAACAGATGTTGCAGGGTAAAAAAAAAAAAAGATTCTCAAGTTGTGATTTTTTTTTTTTTTTTTAATCCAGTTACAAATCATAGCAGGAAATGATGACATCTTTGTCAGTGGCAGCTACCAAACTTAAAAAAAAAAAAAAACCCTCCCTGTGTAAGAACCTTTGGGAATGAAAACAGGGCTAATGTTACATGTCAGGGAATCTTTGTGCTGAAATGCAAATGCTAATGAAGTGGGTCCAGACCTGCCTCAGTCCAAAGAACATCCCCTGTTTTCATTAAAAAAGGGCCTTGTTGGTGGTAAAGCAGACTAAGTCAATGCACCCAATAAAAGTGACTGAAGGATCATTGTGGACACAAAGCATGTGGCGGTCCGCATGTGAAGGCGCACCCCGGGCCTCGGCTCGGCTCGGCTCGGCTCGGCTCTTACCGTACAGATTTCCATCGTCGGCGGTGGCGGTGACCCTTTTGCCCTGAATCTGGACGTGCTTCCCGCTGGTGCGGCTGTAGAGCTGGTACACCCTGATCTGTCTGCGGCTGAGCTGGTCCGTCACTGCGCCCTGCGTCCTCACATACTGCTTAAAATTAGGAGACGGGTGATTCTCCCCCTTTTTATGTAAAGGGAAAAATAAAATACATAATTTTTTCTTTCTAGTCTGGGATGAAGAAACGTGTAGCCAATTTTTACAACCACCACAACAGGTCGAAATGTTCCCTTACAACTACCAAGTACAGACAAGTAGCCTGGGCCTAAGGTTCAGAATATCTGCTTTTCTCATATTGATGATTGTGATATTCAGAGGCGAGTTATTGCAATTTAAAAAACACAGTTCTTATATCTCATATATCTTATATCAGATATTTCTTATATCTGAAAACATCTTTACCTGAGCGTGGCACCACAGCACGAAGAAGTGAAATGATCTGCAACAACACAAGAGGAAGCTGTTATTATGGAGAGGCCATTTCATAGAAATTCAAAACCACAAATTACGACCCCATCCGTCGTCTTACATGTAGATACAGCGCTGGTTGATTCCATACATTCTCCTGTTTATCTCATCAGACTCTGGAGGCGGATAACCCCAGATGGACGCGGTGAGTAAATCCAACGGTGCTTCCACGGTGTTGCATATGCTCCTCTGACCTGTCCATCCACACCGACTGAGTCTCTGATTTAAAAAAAAAAAAAAAACAAAAAAAACAAAAAAAACACCGACCAGTTATTCCCCTGATCCAGCAGACTGAAGCGTGAGGAGCCCTTCAACAGATCCGCGCTGCGCATCAAAACCAAATACATCCATTATTGGTTAAAAACGCATTGACATCACCGGGGTTACATGGGACATGATCCCGGCTCTGTGGAGATGTGCTTGGGTTAATTCCAGGTTTTGAAAAGCCCTCTGTCTCACCGGGATCAGACTGCTCACTGGTTAAATGTTGAAAGGCAAAGTCCCTCCCTGAGTCGTCCTGCTGTGGGTGGGCACATCCACGGGACCCCCTGAGATGGTTTAATAGAGCAGCACAGATGCGCAGGAAAAGAGATTATTCACCTTCTTTGAGTTTTAACTTCACGAAAAAAAAAAAAAAAAGGTCTTAGCTCCAAGTTTTATCCACTGTCCCTGTCTCATTTAATGTAGATCATTACTGCAGCATTGTATTTAAAAGTGAGTAGACTAATCGCACCTTATGGGTGTGGCAATTAGGTGTTAAAGAAAAGCATTGCCCCCCCCCCACCACCACCAGCACCACACTCCTCTTTTATCTTGTGTTTCCAGCCCATGTAAAAGGACCCGAAACAAATCATTTAAACAAAAAGCCAGTTTCACCCTCACATAATAAGCAATCAACATCCAGAGATGAGCAGGAGGTTGCCTCTCACCCCCCCCCCCCCCCCCAGTTAATGAACAGCTAATCAATTAGTGGTTGATAGTATTATTATGTATAGTCTAACATATATTTTGAGTCACAGTTTGTGTCTGTGGACAACAGTGTAACACGAAGCTTCAAGTGCCTCTGCCTGCACATCTTGCCCTTCTCACGTTCTCTTGACCCCCGTCGGCCCTGTTTAAGCCACTGAAGTGGTAAAAAGGCAGCAGTGAGACTTGTCCGGCTCTGGCTGACAGGAGCCGGCAGCAGCTACTGTTTCCACTTGTTGGTGTCACTTCTTACTGTAAGACTCCGTCAGCCTCCTCAGCTCTCCTTTAAAATCACAACAGTCAGTGTTTTTTGCTGTCAGAAAGCCAAACAGACTTTTGAGTGTGACGTGTAGTGGCTGTACAGCACAGTGCGAGGTGTGTTGAGTCTTATCTGCATCACAGAGACGTCCACACAGCTGGATGTTGGTGTATGACGTTCCAGCATCACACGCCTCATTGTTTGCTGTCCAAAGAAAAAGTGACAAGCTTCTTCAAGACAACTGTCGCAATTAGAAATAAATGGACGAAACAGTGAAACAGTAAACCTGCCAATTTAATGATTGATTAGTTAACTCAACTATAAATTTAGACCTTTTCCTAAGATAAGTAAAATTAATGTGTTACAAATGGATTTTATGTTGTACACCTTTTCATCATTGCTATATTTTATAACTTAACTTGTAATTTTGTGTATTGAAAAGCATATTAATACCATTGACAAAGGCACAGAGGTGCAGTTCCTCATAAGTGTCGCAGTCAGCCTGTAGCACACACCCAGCATGCTCAACAGTTAAGTTATTACCTCAGGTCTTTTTTGTATTAACACAATTAGTAAAGAAATAAGGTAGTGAGTCAATCCTCAAGCTTCCAGAGCTCTGGGAGTTTGATGGTTCTTCACAGTGTATCCTAGGTGTACCGTACAGTGCAACACAAACAAGACACATCTGATTAACCTCCTTGTCTGTAATTGGTGTTACAACATTGATGTGTGACTGTGACTGAGTGATAAGGCTATACCATTAGCAGTCTTGCTAACTTAGGCCTTTGTTTCTGGCTGGACAAACTTCTCTTCAGCAACTGTTTTTCAAAAATTTGCACATCTAGCAACTGTTAGGACAAACTTCCATCACTTATCAGCATCAAACACACCTCTCTATGCTGAGCACACAGCAGCTGACTTTCTTTCTGAGTTATCGTTTTGCAAGTAAATGTAGCTGAAATCACAGCACTGCCTTTGTCCCTAACTGACGTGTTCAGTGATGAGTCTGACTCTTCTGGGACATCAGTGCTTCCCCAGTGGGAGTTATGATCTCACGACAGCCAATGTCCACTTATATACATGTAATGTCATATTACTGAACACACTGATATGTCAATTCCAGGTTCAATATTCACGATCCACAGAAGATGAATCCTAACACTTGCAGATTAGATAGACTGACAGACTTTTGTTTGTCTACCCACAAAGCAGCGGGATATAGAAATGGGATTTGGCTGAAGGGAAAACAGGACACGACACAGAATGACTTTCATACACTTGAGTTCGCGAAGTGATGCAGAGATCTGAGGCCATGTAACCCGATCATATTTATGTGTGTCTCCGTGGCAGCCACTCAGGCTGTAATGGAAGACCGATATGATGACAGAAATGCAGGAAGAACAGGTGAGGTACTCAGCCATGCTAGCAACACAACTCAAGGGATGGCAGTGTCTGTGTCCTGGTCAGCCCACCATTTCATCTAGACTAAAATATCTAGACACCTACCAGCCTGGGTTTGAATGGTGATGAATCCTAATGACTTGGGTAATACCCTGGCTTTACATGTAGTCACCAGGAGGTTGGCAATCAAGGGTTTCAGTGATAATATCAGATGGATTGAGATGAGATTTAGTTAAGACATTCACTTTTTCCTGAAGATGATTTTTCTTTGGTGAGTCTCTAAATTTTCATCATCATCAAGTCAAAACCTTAATTTCTAACACTTTGTTTTATGATCAAATCCCCACAAAACGTATGACTTTTTTTAAAACAAGCCTCAGCTGTATTTTGTACATAATGGTAATTATTAACTATGCTAAGGTATTTTTACATGAGGTGTTGAACATGGTAAACATTACACTTGGAAATTTTTTTTTTTAAAAAGTTCATTTACAGGATGTGGTGTGGGGAAAATGTACCACACTTTTGTTTAACAACATGCACATATGAAGACATGAAGGATGTGATGCAATGGATCAAACTGTATATTGTGTGGGTAACAATTTCTCACCATCTTAAATAATTATGTATCTCAAATAATCATAATAAAGAAGAAATTAATTTCCACGAATGATACAAACAAACAAATTGTGTCATCTTCTTAATACAGTGATGAAATAGACTTTTGAGTGGTTGCCAAAGTTTCCAAGACTTCAAAACAGTAACTCCATGTCCCACATAGCTCTGGTTTTCTATGGAGCTACTGTTGTTCCAGTGACAAGTGAAAGGAGAACTGGTGGTCTCCAAACAGCTCTGACCACATCGTAAAAATCTCCGCCATAAAGAGCAACTGGCCACTCTTTCTGACCCTGCGAAAATAGCGACAAGGGTTCAAAAAGTGGGTGGTCCCATTTATGAATGACCAAAAGATGAGAAAAGTTTTTTAAAAAAAGTAAAAAAAAAAAAAAAAAAAAAAAGGCTGCAGGATTCATGTGGACGAGCAGCTCCTCAGTGGCAGCAGCTCCACTTCTTCTTTCATGTCCACAATCACTGTTCTCAGTTGATTCCCAAAAATGTTACACTCAAAATGTGATGCTAACAGTTGTCTGTGAATGTGCTTTTGTCACTTTTTTATGTAGATGAACACTGTTATATGCTGAGAGGTGAAAATGTACAACTCTGTGCTTATTACAAAGGCTGTTGACCCTAAGGTATCGCCCTGCCATTTGCAAGCTGACCATTTGAGCTTGCCAAATTTGACACAGCTGACGCAGGCAATAAATTTGAACTAGTTTCCCCACCCCCTTTATCCATAATGTCGCCCTGCAAAGCCTTTGAACACACAAACACAAACACACTCATGCACACACACCAGCAATCCTAATGTGATAAGCATGGAATAAAGCTTTAATACATGATGAAAGGAAAGAGCGATCTGCAAAATGGTAAATATGCAGAAGTGTTGAAATGTGTAATGCTGACTGAAAAAATGTAACCTTGTGGATCAGACTGTCGTGTGTGAATAACTAATGACCAAATAGGGGACAGACATCATTGTCAGTGT
>CM076656.1:25586209-25604973 GCA_038496675.1 Rachycentron canadum | reverse complement strand
AGCAGGGTCCTGGAGGGCAGGAAGGATCAGGAGGGCCAGCAGGGTCCTGGAGGGCCAGCAGGGTCCTGGAGGGCCAGCAGGGTCCTGGAGGGCCAGCAGGGTCAGGAGTCTTTTGTCAGCCTCAAATGCTGCTGCTTCCTCAAGGAATCAGTGATAAAACACTTTCCACGACGGCCTTCGAAGTTTGAATGAATGACAGCTGCCTGCATGAGAAATGTATAGAGGTTACAGAAATAAATAGGTGGGAAAAATAATATAGAAAACACAATAACACAATAGAAATTTTTAAAAATAAAAAAAATCTCTTTTTTTGTGTTGAAATTTTTAGCAGTTTCCAGGTCATATTTCTACCTTTGTTATATTTGAACCCTGACAGAAGAAGTTCTTCTAACTGTTCATTGAGTCTGTGGGATGAACAGTCGCTGTTGGTTTTTGTTGCGTCTGCTCTGAACCAGGAAATTGAACTTCCTGTCAACACACACACGCACAACCCAGAAGTCACAGAATTAAGTCCTGGTTTACGGGAGCAAGTGATCGAATAAGGACGTCTGTTGTTCAGATGTGAAGGTAACAGTTGAGCTGCTTTAATAACATAGATCTATTGTATTATCTGTCAGTACAAAGCTGCTTTTACATGTGAAGAATCAGAGTTTCACTTTATATTCAGGCTCAGTACAATGCGGACGATGTCTTGATCAGTGTTGGAGATAATCTTCAATGTCTATTCAAAAGGTTTTGATAAAAAAAACTGGATCTTATTTCTTATTTTATTTTCTGAATATTGTGAAATATTAGTATTTCAGTTTAGTTTCTGTAAATGATCATTTTCTAAGTGAAAGTTAAAATGTTTATGGTCAAAGTAAACGATTATGGGAATGTGAACCATGAAATATGTGACATTATAGAGGATTGTGTGTTACACTGAGGTTCCTGATGTAGCTACAGCAGGAAACAGTGACCTGCTGTGTGTGATGCGACGGGAATCCCCTCAAATCTACATTTGACATCATGGTTTATAGTGATGGTGAATTCTGTTCACACACAAACTAACAAACACACAACCTTCTACACAACACAACACTGAAAACACTAACAACTCGTCAGGACGCTGACGCCACAGCAGAGAAAATCAAATGAAGGGACATTTATCAAAGGTGAGAGGTCACTGACTTCACTTCCTGACTCACTGAAATACCAACTCACACAACTAAAAACTATATAAATCTGCACTAGAAATAAAATAATTCTGTAAATAATATAACTTAGCTCAATGCTGAACCTTTATATCATGAAATAAATCCAAACTAATGCATTTAGGTAAAGGTGAAATGGAATAAAGACAGCTATAATTAGAACTTACTTATTCAGAAAATATGATGTTTCTTTATTCAATAAATGAGAAATATTATATTGACTTTACTAAAACAAAATAACAGTTGTTGAGACTGAAATGATATTAACAGAAGCATCAACTTATTATAACGGGACCAAAGTATAAGCAACAAAACATATGGCGACCCACTGACAGTCATTACCTCAGACTATCAGCAGCCTGATTTGTCACAGCAGAGATGACGCTGTCAGAAACATGATGTTTTTCTGTTGTGGTCGTTGACTCCTCAGCAGGACTCATGGATCTCAGTGAGGAGGAGTCGGCCCCTCTTGTGATCAGAGATCAGGGAGGCAGCCAGAGATCCAATTCCAGCACTGGTTCCAGTTTGCAAGTTCACCTCTACTTTGTCCCTTCCACCAAGGAGGGGACAACAATTCTCATATCGCCTGGACAGGTCTCAGCTGAAAACATCTGCATCCAAGCAGGAAAGAAATGTGGTACGATGGCGTCACTATGTCACCAATGAGTTGTATGACATGTATCTTATACTGTAATTCTCTCCTACATTAGTTCTCATTTGTTGATGCTGGGAAACTTTTTTTCCCTGAGTTCAGCTCAGTCATCAGGATGATTTCTGTGATTCTTTCTCCAGGAATTCTCCCAGTTTACTTGAGTCTTTTTGGACTAGCAGCCTCTGATTTCTCATTCTGGTATCCTCCATCACACGTGTTCAACACAGATGAAGACTTACACGTCCACTTCAGAGTCCGGTAGGTGAAGAGAAAACACAATTCAAAAAACAGCTCCAACACCCTAATATGTCAAACTGGCTCCGACTTCACTACTTGATCCTCCAACACTCGTTAAATAGATGTTGTTCTTACACCAACGTCTCTCCTGCCTCTCTCCTGTGCTGAAGCGTTTATCCAAAGCTTCAGCACAGGAGCAGATGTAAACTGATCAGCCATAACATTATGACCACATTATGGATATACCTGGTTACCATGGTTACCTGTCAGTGGTGGATATACCTGGTTACCATGGTTACCTGTCAGTAGTGGATATACCTGGTTACCATGGTTACCTGTCAGTGGTGGATATACCTGGTTACCATGGTTACCTGTCAGTGGTGGATATACCTGGTTACCATGGTTACCTGTCAGTAGTGGATATATCTGGTTACCATGGTTACCTGTCAGTGGTGGATCAGGCAGCAGCTGAACATTTAGTCCTGAAGTTGATGTGATGAAGCAGGAAAAATGGTCAAGTGTGAGGATGTGAGGGACTTTGACTTTGACCAAACTGTGATGAGACGACTGGTCAGAGCTTCTCCAACACTGCAGAACCACTGGACCACAGACAGGGTCAGGGGTCAAGGCTCCTCAGCAGGACTCGTGGATCTCAGTGAGGAGGAGTCGGCCCCTCTTGTGATCAGAACATGGTTCAGTCCCCCCCTTCATGGAAACAGTCTTCCCTAATGGCAGTGGCCTCTTTCAGCAGGATAATGCTCCCTGTCACTGCAACAATGGTTCAGGAGCTTTGAGGAACAACAACCAGTTCAAGGTGTTGACTTGGCTCCAAATCCCCCAGATCTCAGTCCAGTCCAGCATCTGTGGGATGAGCTGGACCAACAAGTCTGATCCATGGAGGCTCCACCTCACAACTTCAGGACTTAAAGGATCTGCTGCTAAGGTCCTGGTCCAGATACCACAGCTCAGCTTCAGAGGTCTAGAGGAGTCCAGGCCTCCAGGGTCAGGACCACAGTATGAGGGAGGTCAAAATGTTATGGCTGATCACTGTATTTTTATCAATAAATTTGATTGTCAGGACTTTAAACACCAACAAAGCACACACGAGAATGAACTTTAACAGCTTGAAACTGAAATATAAATTATTGTAATAATCTTGAACATTATCTTACTGAAAGGCAACATTATACAGTAAATTCAGTCAAAGAAAAGCCTTGTTACTGTGACTTCAACCTTTACCTTTGAATTGTGTTACCAAAGAATCCTGTGCAGACTCACATTGAATGAATTTGTGAACTCAGGTTAGTGTCATGCAGGATTTCTTTTGGTGAACAGGTTTTTCTTTGCAAATTGGTCTGGACAAGGACCAATAACATCGCACCGCTACAGTCTGACCAGAGACAGAAACAGTCCAGTGCTCGACTGCAGCGTCATTGATTATCTCTTTGCTCAGGTAAAGTATGAAATAAGTCATTTATTAAATGACTACATCATTATCACTACAGTTCCCTGTTTATAATTGATAATGCTGAAGTGATGCTGTAAATCTTCACGACTCACTGGGTGAGGTAAGAAATGAGTCTCATTGTACTATGAGCTTCTCCACTTCAGCCCATCAACAGGACATTGATCCAGATCAAGGTTTACTTAACACCAATCTAACATCCAAGACATCAAGGATCATCACATTCAGACCAAAAGGACAAAGCTGTGTTATCCTCCCCGTTCCCACAGGCCTTTTTCATGCAATAGGGATAAATTCATGTGAAGACATGAGGCTGAATATTGCTTCTTGTTGCACAGAGGAAATATTGTGGTGTCCATAGATTAAAGACTCTGTCAGTAGCTGATTTCCCTTGGTTCCCAGTTCCGAAGTGACTTCATCGGCAGTGAGGCAGGAGTTTGTCCTCCGCTGAGCGCTCAGGAGGAATGTCTTGGGCTTGCACTGCTGGACTTGTGGAGAATGGCTAAAGAGCGTCACCAGAGTGTGAGAGAGCTCTGCGAGACGGTCAGGTAGCGATGAGCATTTCTTTCATATGAGCCAGTGAAATTGTTTTTCTTCACTGTCAGATTTTAGATTCACTTTAAAATGCTTAAGTGTCAGTGTTAATCACAATAAGTTCTTATTGTGATTAATAGATAACCATGTTTTCTTCCTCTTCAGCTACAAATCGTGCCTACCCAAGTCAATTTGCCACAACATCCAGAGACAAAACCGCCTGGACCGTTATCGAATCAGAAACACATTCAAGCGTTTCTTGGAAAAGTTTGGAAACTCCTCTGTGGATGAGTGCAGCTTGAAACTCAAGTACCTGATTGAACTGGCGGGTATCGAACCTTCTCTGGGAAGTGAAACCTTCAAAGTGGATCTTGTGGCCTCACATACAAAGTCAGCTTTGAGCCTCATGCGGGTGACGGGGGAAACTGGAATTCAAACCAGTGGAAGCTGCCAACCTGATAGTTCCCTGGTAAGAACAAGATCAAGTTAAGTTTGGGCGGATTAGATTCTTTCCTTCTGTCCAATGACCTGCATTCAAGCTTCAACAGATCTAGATCGCTTGGTCTTTTTAAAACCTTTTAGTGTGTTTACTTGACTTTACATGTTTATATACAAACCATAACCCTAAATGTCCCTGTGGTCACATGTCCATCCCTGAGTGTTATTCAGTAACCTGCTGGTCCTCTGGTCTCAGGAGTGGCAGACCATCTGCGATTTCCAAGAAATCGTTGACATCAGTATTAAGAGAATCTGCCATGAGCAGGTTCCTCAGGACAGCAGGATGGTGACAATAACCCGCAAAGAAGACAGATGCTTGGTAACGGACCCAGCTGGTGTTTTCTACTGACAATCGGAAATATTTAGTTCAGATTTTGCAGTTTCATTTAAACACGAATGTCTTTTTGCTCTGATTTACACCACAGGAAGTCAAGTTCCCAGGTCTCAAAGAGGCTCTTTCATTTGTGTCACTTGTTGATGGCTACTTCAGACTGACCACTGACTCCAGCCACTACTTCTGTCAGGACATTGCCCCCCCAAGTATTCTGGAGGGTTTAAAAAACCACTGTCACGGTCCAATCACGTGAGTCTTTTTTGATGAATACTGAATCAGGTGGAAAAACATTTGCATACGTGTTTTTTATATTTACCTTACATCCTGTTTTATCAGGTCTGAGTTTGCAGTCCACAAATTGAAAAAATCTGAACTTAAAGGTGGAACGTTCCTTGTCCGGCAAAGTCCACAGAACTATGACAGCTTCTTCCTCACTGTGTGTGTTCAGGTAAAAGTTTTGGTTTGGTTTTTGTTTTTAGTTTATATTCCTGATGCTAAAGAGTAAGATTACAGGTTTCTGTCTTTACGTTTATTTCTATGCAGATGATGCACTTGTTTTTGAACATTGTTTCTGAATCAAAATAAATTAAAACACCACAGCTGTGAAACATTTGCACACTTAGATCTCTGCTGAAGTCATTCCTATGTCACCATATTATTCATGTCATGTGACATTTATATTTCTGCAGACCCCTCTTGGACTTGACTATAAAGACTGCCTCATCATTAAGAACGAGCACTTCAGTCTTCCTGGTGTCCAGAAATCCTTTCCCAGCTTGAGGAAGCTCACCAGCTATTACCAACACACCAAGCTGCTGCTGGCTGAAGTACCTGTCATGTTGACCCACTGCTGTCCGCCGCGGCCCAAAGGTTTGATCCCAGAGCCAGGGATGCGACGATATACACTACATACATATATATATAGTAGTGACTACGCAACTTCATTAATTGGTGTCTTTATGTTCTCATGTATGTAGAAAAAGACAGGGTCAGATCACAGACGTTGGTCAAACGCGGCTCTGCTGTCGCGTCAAAATCTTATGGACAGAGCAAAGACAAAACCCAAATTTACAGATGTTACCCAACAGAACTAACATCTGTTGTCTCTATGTTCTGGTTTATTAGAACATTATCCAGGTTTCTGATCAGTCATCTCAAGTCACAAAACAAGTGTGAAACAAACTAAGGCTGTGGGTTTGATTCCTGGGCCCTTTCTGTGAGGAGTTTGCATGTTCTCCCTGTGCCTGCGTGTCTTCCCTCCAGGTTCACAATGCACAGACATGCAGGTTTAGGTTAACAGGTGACTCTAAATTGCCCATAGGTGTGGGTGGTTGTTTGTTTTTATATTTCAGCTCTGTGATAGACCGGCATGTAAAGTGAACCCCGCCCTGACCCAGAATCAACTGGGATTGGCTAGATAATGGATAGATGAATAGTATATTGGAGTGAATGAGGTTGGTTGTCACATTCATCAAATATTGCGCAATAGAGGGTGTAACTACAATGTATTTATGTATAATGGCCTCTAGTTTTTTACACAGTGAGAGTTAGAATAAAACAATGACAATTAAAAAGGGAGAGTTTATAGTTCAGTTCAGTTTTCTTTCTTAGCTTTGCTACAACATGTGAGTTAGCAACAAATCTGGGAATGTTTGTCACAGTCTCTCACATTGTGACAAATTATTGATCGATACATCGATTGTTTGTGTTGTTTACATTGTTATATAAAGATAAAAATACACTTGGTTTTTCTTGTTATCTCAAAGTAGGAGACGTGTCAGGTTGTTGCATTTCAATGAAATTAAACTTTTATAAATTCATTTTAATGATGCCTCCATCTTTTAAAATTTCCCCATTAAAATAACAGACAACCAGCTTCACAGTGTGTGACGCACCTCATGATGGGGATGACTGAACAAGTGCAGAGTAAAAAGTGTGACGACCAACCTCACTCACTAACAACGATGATAAACTCAACACCTTCATTTTCTTGCTTGGACTGAGACATGAACTATTGTATTTTTCGCCTGTGCAGATTGATTGACAGCGAACTTGGTGTTTTTCTGTCCCTCAGAGCTCACGAATCTCATCATCATACGCAGCAGCAACTCAGTGGAGACTCACAGGTCCCCAACACCAGAGAGGAACAAATTCAGTCACATCCAGTTTCACATGATCAAATATAATGACCTGAAATGGGTGAGTGTGTAAACATGACTCCAACTCTACTGTACTAAGGAAGCGTGTTGTGAAGTGTGGCTTCTGTGTGTGTTTGTCAGGAGGAAAGCCTCGGACAGGGCTCCTTCACACGCATTTTTAAAGGTTATAAAACAGACATTCATGAGGGGGAGAAACATGAGACTGAAGTCCTGCTGAAAGAGCTGGATGTGGCTCATAAGAGCTGCTGGGAGGTTTGTTCCTTCACATGAAAACTCACAGAAAATCTCAATCCTTCATTGATTTAAATCACATTAAACAAGGTGCTGCTCTCTTGTCCTTTCTCTCTCACAGTCATTCTTTGAAGCCGCCAGCTTGATGAGTCAGATTTCACACAAACACCTCCTCCATGTTTATGGGATCAGTGTCCAAGGAGCGAAAAGTGAGTTCAGGCTCCTCTTGTTTGTCTATGAAGCTGCTCATTGAAAAAAAAGAATGAAGTGATGAATAAATGAAAACATTCATTCATCCTCTTCATCTTGAACAACATAACAACGTGACAATCTTCAGGCTCTGTGATGTGGGGGGGCATTTCTGACTGTGTTTGAAGTGCAGCTGTTGAGACAAAGCTCGCTGTGCTCTGCAGACATCATGGTGCAGGAGTTTGTCAAGTATGGGGCCCTCGACCTTTACTTGAAGAGAGGCAGATCTGTGTCAGTGAGCTGGAAACTTGATGTGACCAAGCAGCTCGCATCTGCCCTCAACTTTCTGGTGAGACACACATGGACACAATCGACAGCAGGACACAAAGTATAGAAATCTGTGACAGGAAATGAACAAAGACACACAAACTGCTGACCTGGTGAACTCTTTCAGGAGGAGAAAAACATCGTTCATGGAAACATCTGTGCCAAAAACCTGCTGCTGGCCAGAGAAGGCGACGCGTCGCAGGGCAGCTCACCGTTCATCAAGCTGAGCGACCCGGGCGTCAGCGTGGCCATGCTGGGCACAGACGGTAACGACCGGCCGGGTTTCTAACCTGTGACCATATGTGACATCATCACCGGCCCATTTAAACCCATCCAGTACACAGACTGAAATGAATAAAAGCACAGAGAAATAAATGACACACAGTGCAGAATATTCACACTTTCAATAATCCTCAGGGTGTATAAATTTAGTAAAGTTTCTGTATCATACTCGTGCTGCTCTGCACTGATGTGGATTTCTGTGTCCTTGCAGTGATCCTGGACAGGATCCCCTGGGTGGCCCCAGAGGTACTGGAGGCCCCAGACAACCTGACCCTGGAGTGTGATAAGTGGAGCTTTGGCGCCACTGTGTGGGAAATCTTCAACAACGGCTCTGCTCCGCTCCGAGGCTGGGACCTGAAGCAGGTGCCCCCACCTCTCTGCTGCTCAGTGAACAGCCTGATCTGACAGCTGCAAACTCAGCAACCTGCACAACATCACAGCTGAATTACTGCATTATAGATACATGAACTACATACGAGGCATGTCACATGAGACATGAACTCAAAATATTCAATGATTCGCTTTGAAATGGAATATTTAACTGATGGCGAGGAGCCTCTCAGGGCAGAAGCTCTGACCGACGCTGCCTTCTGCCCTCGTCCTTCAGTGGAATGTGACGTGGTGCGCTCAGCAGTTGTCGTGTTCAAGCAGTTATCATTAACTTGTAAAATTTTGGGAAATCCAACAGGATGTAGCAGGTGTTAGCGACAGCTTTGTATATATATGTATATGGTTTATAATGGAAATCAGGAGTCTGCTCCTGATAATATCCTGGACACGTCGTCACTTATCTGAGTTTACCACAGGTTATTAAACTTTCAAATCAGTTCAACAGAAACTCCCTCGTGATAAATTTGCGAATATTTGGCTTCACAAGCAGATGAAGTTCTTCCGGTTTTGGCTCCTGGAGGATTAGACGGCCTCTGCCCTCAGCCAGGACAGAATCAGACCAACGACCCTGGATCAAGTGTGATCCAGTGTTTTTGATGATCTCAGTGTCTCAGTGACAATAACAACAGCATCCTGCTACTAATGACAATAATATTAACAATCAGTCATTATGCTAAAAGATCTGACGATAAAAGGAGGCAACAAATACACAAGACAACTATTAGGGATAAAACAAGTTTAAAAGTGTATCAAACATTATCAAAGGCTGAACCACAGACATGAGTTTCAATTAGAGATTTAAAGGAGGTTAAAGAGTCACAGCATCACACGTGGTCACAGACTGTCTCTGTCTCTAATGACCATCAGGGGGCGACTCCACTGGTTGTTAAAAAAGTCAGATTGTATTGAAGTCTATGGGAAAATGTCCCTACTTCTCTCTTGAGTTATTAGCTCAGTAAACGTTTTAAATGATGGTCCATTTAGAGGAAAATAGACCAGAAAGCAGGGGATGAATTAGGGGGCGTGGCTACTGTGTGATTGACAGACTGTAGCACCCAATCAGGATAGAGTACAGAGCAGGTCAGCTCCACCCCTCACTCCTCCTCAGCTCCACCTTCTCATCCAAATATAGTTTCTTCTGGTTTCAAAAAACCAAGCTGGAGTGTGTGTCTCTGGTGTGTTTTCTGCAGAAACGGGGGTTTTATGAGCGGTTCCAGCAGCTGCCCTCCTCCCAGTGGACGGAGCTGGCTGATCTGATCAGTCAGTGTATGGACTACCAGGCAGCCTTCAGACCCTCCTGCCGCAGCATCATCCGTCAGCTCAACAGCCTGATCACCTCAGGTAACCAAGTGCAACACCTCACTCCCTCACTCCAGACTAACCTCTGTTTCTACAGTCTCAGGTTTTTGTTCTTTTTAAACAGTTACTGTGTTGGACTCCCATTATCAGGTCAATAAATGTTTCTTGTGTCACGGCAGATTACGTCATCCTGCACGCCACTGAGCCCGTCACACAGAGCCCAGTGTGGAGGGCCCTCAGCCCCCAGTACGACCAGACCCTGTTTGAGGAGAGACACCTGCGCTACATCTCCCCTCTGGGGAAAGTAAGTTTGAGAACAGGCTCAACGTCCACAGCCTGGTTTGTTTAATGAACGTCCAAGTAAATAACATCAGTGATTCATCAATTTCTCATCATGAGATGATCAGTGGTGTCGATGAAGGGTGATTTTTAAATCTTTGGCTGTGACTCAAACTCTGTCCAGGGAAACTTTGGCAGTGTTGAACTTTGTCGTTACGACCCGCTGGGCGACAACACGGGCGAGCTGGTGGCTGTGAAGAGGCTGCAGCCCAACAAGCAGTCGACCCAGGACGATTTCCAGAAGGAAGTCAACACCCTCAGCGTTTTACACTGCGACTACATCGTCAAATACAGAGGAGTCTGCTACAGCATGGGTAATAATAACACAGCCAAACAAAACGTTGTCTCAGTTTCATGTGGATCTTTAATTGAAGCGTTTTCTGTGGCAGTTTTTGATGATTAATATCTAAACTGCTACCGTTGTGTTCATTGGTTAATTGGCAATGTTGCTCACCTCATCATATAATTATGATGCATGTAACTCTGCTCTTCCTCTCTTCTAACTATGATTATAAAACCTCATGGTTTCTCTCATGGCAGCAGGTGGCAGCTGTCATTTTCAGGGTTTAGACTGAAACAAGTTAAAAGTTGCTTTACCCTCTGAAGTGACGCTGACGGAGCTTCAACATGGAGACCTCTCTCTGTCTGTTGAAGCAGCTGTGACTCCTCCCGGTGCTGTAGGAGGGTGTTTCATGTTTTCCTGTCCACAGGTCGCCTCAGTATGAGCCTGGTGATGGAGTACCTGCCCTTTGGCAGCCTCATCGGATACTTGGAGAACAACCGGCATAATGTCAGCACCAGGCAGATGCTGCTCTTCGCCTCTCAGATCTGTAAGGTGAGTCAGAGATGAGCATCAGTGTCATCACAGGGTTAAAATTACAGGATTAAACGACGCAGTAGTTTTGTTTGTGTTTTACAAAAACTTTTAAACTGCTCATCGAGTTCACGTACGACAGTCTCAGCCTCTAGTTTCAAGTCTTCAATACAACACGATGTTCATTTTTTAAATGATGGTCCATTTAGAAACTAGAGGCTTCAAAATGGCAGCTAACAAACCAATGGGTGACGTCACGGAGAGTTGTACAGACGTACTGGGTGTCTTCTTAATCATCTAAAAAATACACAATTAATCAAAATACAAAAAATATGGAGCAACATCCAAATCACAGGAGGTGCAATTTTTATGATAGAGGTAAAATGTGTCCCAATGTTGTTGCGCATCAATAGCACCACAATTTGTGGTGCAACAGAGACACGTGTGTTTGTGTTGAATTTCCCCAGGGGATGGCGTACCTGCAGACGCTGCGTTACGTTCACCGAGACCTCGCAGCCAGAAACATCCTGGTGGCCAGTGAGTCGCTGGTGAAGATCGCTGACTTTGGGCTGTCCAAGATTATTCCTGATGACAAGGAGTATTACCGAGTGATGCAGCCCGGAGAGAGCCCCATCTTCTGGTAGAGTCTCTTTTCTTCACTCACACTGTGGGAGGGTTTGTGAAAGCCTGTGTGTTTGAATCAGACTCTGCACTTGGCTCGCTGGTTTCCAGTCTTTGTGCAAAGCTAAGTTAAGTTAAAGTTGCTTTTTATTGAACAGAAATACACGACAAGCAGTGTCTCTCAAACATTTTACTTTTTAATTTACACAAATATAAATAAAGTGTAAAAGGAAGAAAACACGACTGTCGAAAACCCCCGCCCTGAGTCCAGAAGTCCAAGTTCATATTTGTGTTAATTAAACTTAGACTCATTAAAACTGATAAGGCTTTCTACTTCAGCTGTGCTGAGGTTGAGCTGATCCTGAATGTGTCATATGCAGGTACGCGCCGGAGTCCATCAGTGAGTCCAGATTCTCCCACAAATCTGATGTCTGGAGTTTTGGAGTTGTTCTTCATGAGCTCTTCTCCTACTGTGACATGAAATTCAACCCAAAGAGAGTATGACAACGATTATATTATATTATATTATTATATTGTATTATATGATATTATATCAGTAACTGCATTTCTTCCACTGTTGCAGCTGTTCATGCAGGAGATCGGACACCATGTGCAGGGTCCAACAATTTCAATGCATCTGGCCAACATCCTGAGGAACAACTGGAGGCTGCCCACTCCTCCACACTGTCCAACAAAGGTACTCGGGGGAGGTGGGGGTGGGGGACAGGCAGAGAGAGAGAGAGGGGGGAGAGAGAGAGAGAGAGAGAAAAAACCTGCTTGTCCTGATTCTTCATGCTTTTATTTTTCTGTCCTTCTCTCCCCCACATTAAAAGTCTGTAATTGTCTGAGGTCCCTTGTTTGATGTTTTCCCTGTAACACCAGGTTTACAGTCTGATGAAGCAGTGCTGGGCACACAACTTCGAAGAGCGGCCGTGTTTCTCCAGCCTGGGAAACCAGATCGAAACCATCATGCAGGACGACAGAGAGAAGCCTAGAGGCTGACAAGGAGCCTCAATGAACTCACAATTGCGTCACTGTCTTAGTGGGAAATCAGTTTAGTCAGATACAACAGATACACACAGCAGAGGACATCAGTGGGATTTCAGCACTTATGACCTTCTCTCAGTCCTATATTGGACACAGACACAAGCTGAGGGAAGAGCATCATGACCTCTCGTGCACAAAACAGCATCTGAAAACGATGGAAGTTTTTAACAGTACTCACACACAATAAGCAGACAGAATAAAATGATGGTTAATCCAGGTACTTTTCACTGGGCACTGTGAAGTTTTTGTATTATGGACGACTTTTCTGACTTTTAAACTACGGCTGATTTCAAGGGTTCAAGACCAAATGAAACTGAAAAGGATTTTTAAGCTTTTGTATTAGAAATGTACAAACCAAAGATATATTTGCATCTAATGTTTTGCTTTTCTGCATTTCTAGTGTGGCAGTGCTGTGCTGCACTGAAGCTAAATTTATGTTAATAAAGTGATGTGCCTCCAGTGGCTTTTTATTTCCTTTTAATATTTACTGACACTAAAATCCCTGAAGCATTGAGGTGCCCAGTGAATAAATAAGTTGTGTTCATACAAACTCCTTCAGGAGTTTAGAAAGTACGGTGGCTGACAAAGCCAAATGTGCTGCAACAGACACCTACATTCCCATGGAGCTGAATGAGATTCTGAGAGAACTAAAGCTGTAAAATGATGAAGACAAGGCAATGTCCCCTTCAACTCAACAACGCTTTGTTAGGAAAAACACAACAACATAATCGACAACCTGCCACTGTTGCCTGTGTCTGTTGTGTGTCATGTGACCCTCACACAAATACCAACCACTCCCATCACTGTGGCAGGAAATCTCTGTGCACTTCCTCTGTGATGGAGTGAGTAATTTACAATAAAAATAAGGAATAAACCTGACATGAATAAAGACTCCAAACACACAACACAACGAACCAGCTGGTCAGTAACAAACAGTTACTGTTGATGGATGATATCATGGATCCCATAAGGACACAAAATGAGACCTGTACAAAAACACATGTGGACAGGAACCAATCAGCCAGAACATTATGACTACCTGCCTAATATAGTGTGGTTTCTCCTTTTGCCTCCAAAACAGTCCTGACCCAGGAGGCCTGTTTTCTGCTCAAGACGCCATGACTCCACTCTATCTTTACACAGTAGTTGTTCACTGCTGTACTATTGTTCATAATAACTACTGACTATTAATTATAATAACTACTAACAAAATAAATCATGACACTTGATAGCTTCAGTTTCTGCATCTGTGTAGAGCAAGGATTATATCCATGTGTAAGAGTGAACAAAAAGACTGAGTCATTAGATCACATTTCCCTCACGTTTTCTCAGGAAGGAAGGTCTCACATGCACCAGAGCTGTGGTGACTTTCAACATCCAGCCAGGAAATGTGTTCACTGCTGCATGGGGACACATCCTGCAGCCTGTCAGACCTCACTGAGGGTTGTTTTCAGAAGGTAGAACTCAGAATACAAGATCACAAGGTAACAGGCATCTGTGCTGTTCAGTCCGTTTTCCTGTGCCCTGAAACAGGCCAGAAAACCACACAGACACCGATCTTTTTGTTGTTCATATCAAATATATATTTTTTCACATGTAGTACACACATTCATTGACTTGCCAGTATTTTCAGTCCTTGCAACAGTTTTCCTGAGTAGCACTGATCTAAGGGACAAAACATTCATCTCTTTCTCAACATATTGCTCTTATACAGTTTAATACAGTTTATTCACCCATCGGCCATTTTTCCTGCTTCAACACATCAACTTCAGGACTAAATGTTCAGCTGCTGCCTGATGTATCCACCACTGACAGGTAACCATGGTAACCAGGTATATCCACCACTGACAGGTAACCATGGTAACCAGGTGATCAGTGTGATTGACCTCTCCTGTCAGTGTTATACTGTCATGGCTGATGAACAAATATTGAACAAAAATAAAGAAAAAACAGACAATTAAATAACATGATATTAATGGTCTTACAGAACCCTGAGGAACTAGGCTCCCAGTAGAACAAACCTCCACCAAGACCAGATCTGGTTTATTGTTTTGCACCTAACTTACAGATCTCTACAACATAAATATGTCTGATTACTTTACATCAAAATCCAAACAGGATTTCCAGAGAAATTTACAGAAAAATCCCAACTCAACTTTATTTATTGTTAAATATTTCTGTAAGACTTTTGGTCTCACATTCTTTCTAGTCCTTCAGTTGAGATAGCTAAATCTAGATATTTTTCAAAATATGAACACGATATAAAAATGAACATAATGATGACTTCAAATATCTGATGAAATAATAACTCAAGTCAAGTCAGAGGGCAAACATGTCTAAGAGCTGCCTGGTCCCAGCTTCTGGTCGCTGGTGTTTTTTTGGACAAAGCTCAGATATGATTTGGTTCATCATCATACCATTTACGTCAACAATCGACAGTGGTTTCTGTGACTTTACAGTCAGAATGGGCAACAGCCTCTGATAGGAGTTTGGAGAAATAATCCCTGAATATTCACCAATAACTAATATTTACTGATATGTTTTTACATAAAGATGGATTTATGATCAGCTCAGCTCTGCCAAGCCTCGTTACTGTTGACACATAAGTAATGATTTTTGTTCTTTCGTGTTCCAGGTATCAGGTAACACTTTAAATCCTTGACAAGAGCAACACAGTTGTTCAGACCAGAGGTCTTCAGGTTCAGTAAGATGCAGAGGTCAGATCTCTACGTGACCACATTTCAGGTTGGGATCATGGATTCTCATCCACATCAGATACATCTGAGCTGGAAGGAACCTGTGTACCAGTAAAATATCTTTATAGTAGCAAGGATTATATTCATCTAATTTTCTTGAGGGAACACGGAGTCCCGCAGTCTTCACGCCCATGTGAGAAATGGGACCTAGTCCTGCTTTAGCCAGACACATCCCAATATAAACATCGTCAATGGGAAGAATGGTGATGGACTGGGACATCTTGTATACGACTGAAGCTGTGTAGCCAGACAACAGGAAGCCCCCGCCTCCACAGTAGGGGGGGTATAATTCTGACTCCTGCACCTGTATTGGGATGAAATACTTGCTCCCTGGAGATCTAATGGGCCCCACATTCTGGATCAAATGACCAGCAAAGAGGTGCTTGCTTCCATTATTGTCCTTGAAGCTTTGCAGGTACTCGATCATGCTGTCTGTGTTGGCAAAAACGTCATCGTCACCATTTAGCAGGAAGCGAGCTTTCGGACAGTTCCTCTTCATCCACTCCAGGAAGAGAATCTGCTTCAGGGTGAGGTTGTAGAACGTGTCTCTGAAGTCCCACTGGAGAATGTCATTGTTCTCGTGCTGCTCCAGCTCAAGCAGTTTGTTCAGTCTTTCTTTCTCAAAGCCAGAACCCATCGTTCCTGAGATAAAGACCCTCCGGATCCATACACCATTGTGAAGCCTCTCTTTAGCCCAGGTTTTGCGCAGCACCTCTCGCCGCTCGTAGTTTACGGGGGAGCTTTTAATGACCAGCAGGAGGAAGACTTCTGCAGATTTATCAGCTCCTCCACATTTGTTAGGGAAGTCCAGGAGCATGGGGAAATGACGACAGTGACGATAGTAGAGAAAATCTTTTATGTTATCGGGGAGAGAACCAAAGCCCGTGACATTGGCAGCAGACAAGTTCTGTTGACATCTTGGCGAGGAGAAGACATAGGTTTTCCCTGTGCTGGGTTGCCTTGCTTGACTGTCCTCTTCTTTCAAATCTGTGTGGAGGTGCATGGTTTTGTTGTCGATGAAATCTTTACAGACATGGACGACCAACAAAGCCACTGCTCCCACCAGCACGAGGATTTTTACTCTGCTGGACTGCATCCTGGCAAGTCTGCAAAGAAGAAACATATCGGTTTATCAGCACGTCACAGTCACACATTAAATAATTGACTCAAGAACGTCCAATCACTGTAGCAAAGTTCCCTATTTTATTCCCCTTTTCTTCTTCTTCCCTTCACCTACCTCACTTCCTGTCCCTTCATCACTGATTGGCTCTTGGCCACACCCCATTTACCTGACCAAGTTCAAGTTAAACAGTTCGCTCCCATTCAGGGCGGCACAGTGGAGCAGTGGTTAGCACTGTTGCCTCACAGCAAGAAGGTTGTGGGCCTTTCTGTGTGCAGTTCACATGTTCTCCCTGTGAGTTCCCTCCAGGTTCTCCAGCTTCCTCCCACAAGTACCTGTAGGTTTAGTTAAGTGGTGACTCGAGATGACCCGTAGGCCTGAGTGTGTCTATGTGTTGGCCCCATGATAGACTGGTGACCTGTTCAGGATGGACCCCGCCCTCTTCTTGTGTCAGCTGGGATTGCCCCCCCCCGGACCCTGACAGATACATAGTATAGATAATGGATGGATGGATGGACTCCCAGTCATTCTTCCTCTTGACCACTGCATGAAGCAGCTACTCTTCATTTTATATAATGTCCATATTAGTCTGACAACTTTATTTATCCTTATTTCTCATTTTCATCTGGCATGAGACCACTCTGCCCTAGTTTAATCTTTACTTTCTATTTCTGTCATTTCAGTGTGTGTTCTACGTTTCCATGTTTATTAGCAAATATTTCAATATTTCAAAAACATTTTTGTTTGATGTTGATAGACCAAGTAAAAATGGAGATGGGATCATATAAGTTTGATGTCAAAACTCATTTGTAAGTGTGAAAGTATGCAATTGATGTGGCAGCATTTTAATAATTTCACAGAAAACATGTAGTTCTGTTTTTTTGTGTATAGAAACTCGACTAAAAAACGACTGAAAACACACCTGCTTCAACCCCAATATGGTTGATTCACCACTGAAACCTGGTCCTACATTTGAAACACACAATTTTTAAGTTTCAAGTGCAGTTTTATGTTTTGGGTCCAATATGTTGTCAAAGAGAAAACAATGTTCAGGTCATGTACAGAAAGGTTGTCTCTTCTTTATTTAGTTTTTAGTTTTTGAATCATTCTGTGGAAACGAACTGAGCTTGTGGTTCTGCTGCGCTGGTGGAGCCTGATGAAGATCTCTGCTCGGCTGCTTCCTTGAGCTACTGTGAGAGACCTGGGACACATTTCTGATCTGGCTGGTTTATCAGCATTTTATTAAGTGGTAATACAAGACAACAGTTTACAGTAATTCATTTGGGAGAGGAAACAGCATTGATTCTGGGGCTGGGGATGTTTACTGGTAATTCCTCCCTGTTTAAGGTGATTCTGCTGTGCTGCTCTTTAGAGACTGAGTTTACAAAGTGCTTCGACAACTGACTCAAAAGCAACGAGAAGCACAAGGCTCAGAGGTTGACATAACAGGAAGCAGTTAAGCAAAATAGGCTAGAGCAGCTGTTAACCACTGCGCTAACTGATAAAACTGTTCTGACCCTTAGCATCTCCGTCTCTCTCCATCAGCATGTCTTACACAGCTCTTTAAGACATTACAGCAACATTGCAGATAAACATTAGCATGTTCACATAAAGCATCTGAGCCTATAAATACCAGACCAGTGCTAAAGGGCTTTAGAGAATGAACGTGTCACAACATATACAGAGCAATAAAAGTGACTCAACCACTGACTCTTATCTGCTCGTTCCGTCGATTTCTGAAGGAACAAAACCAGACTGAAACTTCTCAAACACACTGACAAATAAAAACTCAAAAGTTTGATTGAAACCACTTTTTCTTAAACTTATGATAAAAACACAAATTTAAAAAATGACCTAAAATTGTTAAGAACTGGGGGATGAAGGTTGAGTTTCTTGAATCTGAAACCTCAGATTCCTTCTGCTGAAGAACTGTTAATAATCAAAAGGGACCACTGATAAAAACAGACTTCCCACTGTCATTTAAGAAGCTGAAAAGGTCGTTAAAATCCTTTCTGGTCAGCTCAGATTGTGTCGTCACATCCTGCGTGGACAGAGGAGGGACATGAGCTCATCAGGTCCAGGACAACCAGGGCCGGAGGGCAGGAGGGCAGGAGGGTCAGAGCGTCGGAGGGTCAGAGCGTTGGAGGGTCAGAGGGCAGGAGGGTCAGAGCGTTGGAGGGCCGGAGGGCCGGAGGGCAGGAGGGTCAGAGCGTTGGAGGGCCGGAGGGCAGGAGGGTCAGAGCGTTGGAGGGTCAGAGGGCAGGAGGGTCAGAGCGT
>CM076656.1:25569261-25585709 GCA_038496675.1 Rachycentron canadum | reverse complement strand
CAGTCCAGTCCAGTCCAGTCCAGTTCAGCTCAGTCCAGTCCAGTCCAATCCAGTCCAGTCCAGTCCATTCCAGTTCAGTTCAGTTCAGTTCAATTCAGTTCAGTTCAGTTCAGTTCAGTTCAGTTCAGTCCAATCCAATCCAGTCCAGTCCAGTCCAGTCCAGTTCAGCTCAGTCCAGTCCAGTCCAGTCCAGTCCAGTCCAGTCAGTACCATGATGAGATGTGATTCAACTTTTGGAGCCATTGGTGACAGATTGTGTTGTTTCTCCACACAGGACCAACAAAGAGGTGTCAGATTAAAGAAGGTTTATTGTGGTGGGACCTGAACAGGAAGCAGGTGGAGGTCCCATCGGAGCGCAGAGTAAGGGGCCTCTTATGTTAAAAACTTTGGACTTATATTTGAATAAACGTATGTTTTTAAATGTTTAATGTGTTTGGATATTTGGAGAAAGTCAGATGATGAAGTGAAATAGAGATGCACCTGTTTTTCTCACTTCCTTCTGGAGATGAGGGGGTGCAGGGGTTAGGTTTCATGTGTGGAGCTGATGTTTTTCACCTTCAGTGGCTTCAGTTTTTGCTCAGAGCTGTGTTTGAAAGTATTAATGTGAATGTTTGTCCATTTGTTCTCAGACTGGAACCATGTCCAGGATGTTTCCCTGTCTCCTGCACAATGCATGCTGGGATACGCTGCAGCCACCTGTGAACCTGAACAGGAACAACAGGGTAAAGAAATTAACGAGTTAGGGTTCACTGCAGTGAGACATGAGGAATCTGTGGAGCATTCATATTTCAAGATCAAAAAGTACAGATGAGTGTGTGTCCCTGTAAGGTGTGTGTGTGCCCGTGTGTCCATCAGTGTGCTTTATTCATCATCTTGAAATCAGACTTTTGTTCTTTTTGCAGGGAGACAAAGTGACAGCTGAACCGCAGCTTGTACCTTTGAGGAACCTGCACGAAGATGAAAAACAGCTGACGGATGAAGAGATCATTAATCACCTCTCAGAGTGTAGATGAGGGACAACTGAAGAAGTAATTATGTAAAGTATTGGTCTTTTTCCCACATTAGGATTTTAAACATGTGACTGAATAGAGAGCCTTTTTCACGGAGCTGTGGAACAGTGGAACATATTGGCAGTGATCAGACTGTCAGCTCTTATTTGAATTCCTGTCCTGATAAAGGGTTCTTTCATCAGGACATTCATCCTGGTATGTTCTATATCTGACACTGCACACCTGTACTTCGACCAGTGTGAGTGTGTGTCCTCCACTCTGGAATCATTGTATTTGTTCAATTATCCTGAAGAAATGAACATGTCTGTGCCTCTGTGTGACTCAGGTAGAAATATAACTCCTAGAAATTAGAGAAGTCCTCACCTGTTCACCTGACTTTCCACATGAATACTGGGTCCCAGGCCACGGTCCACCCAGTTAACAGATATATGGATAATGCACCATAGATAGCAGCTGCGTCACCTTCATGAAAGACATTGTCCACGGTTGACTCTCAAACAGTGTTTGTCTCGCAGAAAACAGTTAAAATTGATTAAATAAAACACTGCGATCAGGAGTTTCACTGCTGAGTGTGTTACTTTAAACATTACCATCATCCCATCATTTAAGCCTCTGATCAAAATCACATTATGATCAAACGCAAGCTCCAAATCACAGGACCGACAATTATTTTTAATAAAGGGAAAATGTGTCACAACATTTTTGTACATTGAAGATCATATGATGATTTTTACTGAACTGAAATCACAATATCTGCCAACATTTATCTTATCTACCATTACACAGACTGTTTTCAATGGAGGTTCTCAGGAGACCAGTTTTCTGTCACTTGTTGCACAACTTTAAAACAATGATAACTAAATATAAACATCTTTGACACCTGTGATTTATTGATCAGTCTCCTCAGTGAACTGGAATTTGATGATTAACATCAGGAATGTTCTGTTCATAAATCATTTCCTGATAAATGTCATGACCCAGAGTGAGGTGACGGCAGCTACTGACATAATGATACTGAGCGGTCGAGGTTCCGGGAAGGGTTTCATCACTTAGGGTCTTTACTTCCTCAAGTGTTTTTTTAAGTTATGGCATTGTTCAACAGGACATTTCAATTATTTGTTTTATCCAACCTGTCAAAAAACCAACTGGTGAAACAGTTAAGACTGGGTCAAGACTTGGGTTAAGACTTGAGGGAGGGCGTTCATTCCATGGCTCTTGAGATGAACCTTGAGAATAAAAACCCAGATCACACGCTTCATCTGGTCCATACTTGGGCCCCATGCTCGTGTTACTTCTGGCCCAGGACATTGCCCGATTCCACGGCTCAAGTCTGGCCCATTTACAACACAACTATAATGCTGCTTCCACATCTGGACCAATTCTGGTGAATACACAGACAATCTCCCAGCTGTCAGCCATTACTGTAGGATAACAGCCAGAATTGCCCTCATGTGGACGTATATGGGCCAGACTCGGGCCATGGAACCAGGGTGTGTACTGCAGGGTTCCCACACATTTTTACCAATGAATTTTCAAAACTTCTCCATAATATTTTACCCAGTTTCCATGACTTCATTTAAGTAGTTTAACTTAGGTTTAACTTCCAGGGCTGGATGGATGGAGTGGTTGAGTGTCTGCTGTTGTGTTGCAGCTGTACAGATGCTTGCTGTACTTGTAGAAGCAGTGACATCATCAGAGCTGGCCACAGGTGTGAAATATGTGCCGACGCTGGCAGTCTGTTGAATGGCCTTTTGGTCGATGCTTTTCCCCTTTAGTATAGCATCATATATGACTAGTGACATGTTATCACCCGACCCACTGACGTCACCATCGTCTGTGAGCTGCTGTTTTAAAGCCTCCAGTTTGTCATTTGTCTGTCGGCCAGCTTGGTGTTTTTAAACCAGTGGAAACCATCTTTGGAGGAGAAGGTGGAGCTGAGGAGGAGTGAGGGGTGGAGCTGACCTGCTCTGTCCTCTATCCTGATTGGGTGCTACAGTCTGTCAATCACACAGTAGCCACGCCCCCTAATTCATCCCCTCCTTTATGGTCTATTTTCCTCTAAATGGACCATCATTTAAAAAATGAACATCATGTTGTATTGAAGACTTGAAACTAGAGACTGAGACCATAAACTCATTAGGAAAACGTTTACTGAGCTAATAAATCAAGGAGAGGTAGGGACATTTTCCCATAGACTTCAATACAATCTGACTTCTTTAACAACCAGTGGAGTCGCCCCCTGATGGTCATTAGAGAGAATGAAAGGTTAAGGCTCTTCAGACCAGGGTCCAGGTCCAGGTTTAGAGACAGACTTTGATGCAGCTGTACTGGATTTTAAATTAATACAAGTTTTGTATTTTGTAATATAAAACGTTTTTGAAATTTTATTAATATACTCGAACAATGGGCTAAAACAGTACAAGTTCAAGAGTCTCCCAAGACATTTGGCTCATTCCAAACCATTCCAGGCCTGGAAAACTGCTTGTTTTTGTATTTCATAACATTTGATGACCGTGGGATGATGCTGGCCTGATACTGGGCCAGAGGATGTGGAGTCAGCAGACATGGGCCCAGGCCGGAGAGTAGTTGGCTGATATTTGTGGTGTGTAGTGACACCTGGTGTAGACCGGGTGTCACTTCTAAATACAGATGTGCACACAGCTGCCACTCACATCATGGCTGCCACAAACCAGTAAGTACAAAGCACTCCATGTCACGTGACGGTCATTTATTGCATTTCTTACTTTCAGCCAGTCTCCTCATACAAAAGTAAGCAGAACATTTGCACACACTCCACCTTCAGAGAAACAGATAGGACTAAATACAAGTCAGTCTTCAACCATGTGGGATTGTGCTTCCGTGCACGCTGGTCCTGAATCCCCGCCGCTCCTCGGCGCTGCAGCCCGGTCCTCACCACTCATCCGCGGCCCTGTTCGAGTCCTCGTCGGCTACAGCGCAGTCCAGGCGCTGAACCCCGGGCAGCGCCAGGTCCCTTTCGTTCAGCTTCTCCAGAAACGAGGAGAGCAGCCGTTTGTTTAAATGGTCCGTCAGGGTCCGCTCCTCCTCCACCCGCTCCTTGGCGACGCTTCTCCCCGACTCCGCTTCTTCCGCCTCGGTGTCCGCTCCGAGCTGCGTAGGGGCCGGCCGGTGGTTCAAGGACAAGCCGTTCGACCGCTCGTCCTCCCCGGACTCCTGCTCCGTCCGGTTCCCGGCGTTCGCCCCCGGTTCCGTCTCCATCCGTGATATTAAGGTGGTCTGCAGGGCGGCATTCTCCAGCTCCTTCAGCCGCTTACCGTGCAGGCCGCAGGCCGCGGGCTCGCTCCCAGCCGGGCTGTGCTGGTTGTGAGGTGGCTCACTGGTTTGCTCCATCATGGTCTGCGTCAGGAGCTCAGCCCATAGATATAAAAGACGGAGGAGCAGGCTGAGAGGTGGCGCCGCCCTGTGGCCGCTCCGTGCACACACACCGCCACCCCTGACGGTGGAGGATCGGTCTCCACATGAACTTCATCAAAGCATAATGCTCTTGGCTCGTTTGTTCTGTTGCAGGACATTAATTTATATGATAAAACCTCATCTGCAATACAACTGTAGCAGCCATCATGGAACTCACCATATAAACCTGTTTAATTAAACGATTTTAATGGATTTATGATCCAGATATTAATTGACTTTGGAGTCCAAGAGAAATATAATTGATACTCATATCATCATGACTTTTCATCCAGAGTCATGAACCGCTCGTTCTTTACCTGAACACACTCATGGGACCTTTGAAAAGCTTCATACGTGTTTTACAGACGTTCATAGTTTATATGTTCCTCTATCTCCAGTTTCCACACAGCGTCGATCCATTACACAGAAATCTGCATCTTTGTTTAGTCTACACAACAGAGACACAATAATAACGATGGAAATAATTTAAATTCTAAACATATGATAATGGAGAGTCAACAATCACAAAACGCGACCTTTAGTGTGTTTGACCGCGTTGAGCTTCCGTAGAAGGAGAATCGGTTTCCATAGAGACCATCTTGAGCTGGGACCATACACCAGGACACGGCAGGTGACAGGTAATAAAACCTCTGAGAATATGTTTGGTCTCCAACTTCATCTGACGTTGAGAGAAATCAGCTGTTTCTGTCTGATGCTCTGAGACACCGGCGTTAGCTTTCCCTGCTAACTTATAGCTACCCAACAGTTAGCCAGCAGCTAGCCAACGGTTAGCCAGCAGCTAGCCAGCAGTTAGCTAGCGGTTAGCCAGCAGCTAGCCAGCGATTAGCCAGCGGATAGCCAGCAGTTAGCCAGCAGTTAGCCAACGGTTAGCCAGCAGCTAGCCAGCGGATAGCCAGCGGATAGCCAGCAGTTAGCCAGCAGCTAGCCAGCAGTTAGCCAGCAGTTAGCCAGCAGCTAGCCAGGGGCTAGCTGAGGTAAAAGCACCTGACGTTACAGGGCGACACTCGGTCGACGGTTGAACACAAAGTGACCCAGGCAGCAGTGACTGTGACAGAATATGTTTGATTCCGTGGTGAGGGACGGACGTGTGCGGTCGGGTCAGCTTCAGGCCCCTCAGTCATCATGTTGTGCTCGTTGTGTGTTGATAACCTACACCCTCCCTTCTTGTTGCTGCCAGTGGAGGATCCAGCTCGTGTTCTGCTGAAGTGGTCGAAGCTCACAATGTCCTTCAGGGACCTGAGAAGTAAGAACCTTACACGTGTTGAGCGGGGGGTGTTTCTGTGTGTGTTGTGACTGGAGCTGTGTCTAATCTGACAGACTTCACTGAGATGATGAGGGCCCTGGGTTATCCTCGGCTGATCTCTATGGAGAACTTCAGGACACCAAACTTCACTCTAGTGGCAGAAATCTTAATCTGGCTGGTGAAGAGGTAAGAGTCTGGTCTCATGTCTCAGGATTTCTTTTTGCCTCACCCAGTGATCCATCAACTTTACTTTTGCCCCATGGTTTTCTCTGGCCCCTGGTGTGGATCAGACGACAGTGTCAGAAAAACTATGTGCAGACAATATGTTTGTAAAGGAGGATGCTGTGATACAATTTGCTCTTTTGTGTAGATATGAACCTCACATGGATATTCCCACTGATGTGGATTCAGAGTCAGACAGAATATTCTTCATCAAGGCTGTGGCCCAGTTCATGGTGACACTTATCTTATGTTTAGTCCAAATGTACAGTTCATTCAAAGCTGTTAAAGGTCTTCTGCTCTTTACCTGTGTCTTGGTGTCTCCTGGGTGCAGGCAACAAAGGCTCACATCAAGCTGAACACGAAGCGTCTCTACCAGGCTGACGGCTACGCAGTAAAAGAAATGCTGAAGATCACCTCGGTGCTGTACAGCGCTATGAAGACCAAGCAGATGGCGCTGGGCGACCAAGTGGAGGAGGATAACAGCAAGTTTAAATTTGACCTCAGCTCACGGGTGAGATTCTAATTGGTCTGACCCACATGTTTGTTGATGCTCTGGTTAAAAGTACCAGAACCAGAATCTGGTTTATTGCCTAGTAGGTTTTACATACAAGGAATTTGTCTTGGTGAATTCTTGGAGAAAAAAGAAACATTGAACATAGTAAGGAGCTAAGGAAGTACTCAACCTTACTATTCAAGGAACAATTCTAACCAAAAAGAGAAAAATTTAATCGAAAAAATTGAAAAATTAGTACAGACATATTCAAAAGTTCTGTAGGTGGGGGTGGAGCTGATGAGGTAAACTGCAGATGGGAAACTGTTGGTGGTAGCAAGAGGTTTTGGTCCTGATGGAGCACAGCCTCCTGTCAGAGGACAGTCTGTGTCTGGGATGGGAGGGGTCAGCTACAGTCTAGTCTGCTCGAGGTGCATTGGTCCTGAAGGGGGGACAATCCTTTCCTCAGCTGCTGCAGGAAGTCCATCCTCGGAGCTTTGTTGATCAGGGAGCTGATGTTCAAGTCCTGTGTGATGACGGTACCCAGGAGGCAGAAGTGCTCCACAGTGCCCACAAGGATGATGGGGTGGGTGGAGTTGGGCTCTTCCTGAAGTCTATCAGCTCCACTGTCTTTAGAGTGTACAATGTTTGACTTCACACCCCATGATAGTCACTGTCTTGGTGCTGTTTCCTTTACAGAGTTTCATAAGTTTAATGGAGGAGAAAACTGTATTGCTGATGATGTCTCACTGTGTCTTGGCTGTAGATCTCAGACCTTAAAGCAGCTCGACAGCTGGCGTCTGAGGTCACGTCCAAAGGAGCATCTCTGTACGATTTACTGGGGAAAGAGGTGGAACTGAGGGTGAGAGACATCAGTCACTGACACAATCTGGTTTCCATCTCCATGATTGTCCTTGATAGTAAAAACACTTCATGTAAACATTTTTGTTGATGCATTAGACACAGACGAGATAGATGGCTTTACTCTTTGAAGGTCAAATTTTATACAGTGATGTAAGGGATTTTTAAGAATGATTTTAAACATTATAATGATATCTTTATTTCTGAAAATCCAGTCCTGCTGTTGTGATGCTGGTGAGGCTGATAGCATAATGTGGCTTTATTTTGCTAATGATAACAACCTTACAATGATGAAGCCTGTTTAAAAAGATGTTGTAGTCAGTGATGCGGGAGATTCCTCTTTGTTGTCCCAACAGGAAATGAGGACTGCAGCCATTGCCCGACCTCTGGAGATCAACGAGACTGAGAAGGCGCTGAGAGCTGCCATCAAGGAGGTTTTGGTACGTTAATGATCCTGATGAACCTCATTTATTAAAATCACACAGCCATGAAATGACTGATTCTGCTGCTGTGCCTCTGTGTTCACTGTAAAGCAAAGTGTGGACAAGACCAAAGACATGCTGAGTAATGTTGTCTCAGATGAGACCAGTCTGGACGCCAAGATCGAGAAGAAGAAGCAGGAGTTGGAGAGGAATCGGAAGAGGCTGCAGACGCTGCAAAGTGTCAGGTTAGTTTACCCCCATCTGGGATGTTCCCCCACTGACTCAGCTAATGTTGAGCATATAAAGCTTTCACTGTTCAAGTTGTGCTGTTTTTCAGGCCGGCCTTCATGGATGAATATGAGAAGATCGAGGAAGACCTGCAAAAGCAATATGACACTTATGTGGAGAAGTTCAGAAACCTCAGCTTCCTGGAGTCTCAGCTGGATGAATATCACAGACTGGAGCAGGAGAGGTTTGAGGTGTGTGTCTGCCTCAGTGATTTATCTTATCTTCCTCTTTTAGCCACAGGAGACAGTAGTTTATCCTTCTCTCCGGTTTTGAACTTCCATGATTGTTATACTGCCGCACTGAGGTGATGCTGCACACTTGCAAATCCAACGAACCGCCATTGAAGGGAGCAGGACCAGGAGTGCCCTCGTCCTCCTTCTCTTCTTCTTCTGTACAAGAGAATAAAATACATAAATGAAGTAAATACAAAATCAACTTCAAATCTCAGCACCAACAATAATAAAGTAAATTAATCTGCCGTCACTTCCACTTACTTCAGTTATCCATCTACCATCCCTGCATTTATTTCCTTTGCCTTCCAAAAAAAAAAAGGCCAAAACGGTGTGGTTGTAGAACTTCATGGGTGTGGTTAATAGGATGCCAGGTGATTCCAGGCGAGGTATTGATGATGAGAGATAAAACAGTTCACAAACACTGGCATGGTAATGAAACCACATGTGGTCAAATGGAACTTTAATGGACTTTAAGGCAGAAAAGGCTTTGATTCTGGATTTGACAGCTGTATGAAAATGTAAACTTCTCTTCTTGTGATGCCGTCTAACTTTGTCCCTGCAGGAGGCTGAAAACACTCTGAGGATGATGCAGCACAAACTGAGGGAGGAGGAGAGGGATCTGATGAGGAGCTCCTGTGAGACAAACTAACTAAAAGCAAAACATAATGGAATAATCTCATCAATCTCATCCCTTGTTCACGGTTTCATGATGATGTTTCTGCAGTGAAAGATGAGGATTCTGACATGGACGTTCCAGAGGACGAAGGTTCAGACAGCGACATGGAAGAGTGTCGGCCTTCTAAGCCCCGCCCCACGAGAAATGCCGTAATGGCAGGTACACGGAGCAGTGACAGCCATGTGTTTGTCATCTGATTTAATTATTTACACCTACAGTAGAATGAGCACTGCCTCTTTTCTTTTACCAGGAAGAGGAGCGCGGTTCGTGGGGAACATGCAGGGTGGTGACAGCGATGAGGTCAGTGCGACTCTTTCCTCAGCTCTCAAGTTGTTAATGTCTCCTTTGCTGGTTCGTGTCCTCAGTCATGGCTTTCTCACTGCTTTTATCTGTCATTTTTCACCTGATCAGTTTCAGACTGTTTGGTTTCCATCTTCTGCTCTGTTCAGTATCTCATTCCTTTCTCTGTCACTCATTTGTATTTTGAAAGCCCGTCTTAGCAGCTTCCAAAAGGTCGATTCATTCTGCCAGAAAACAAAAGAATGGAAAGGTTTGTGCAGGACCGGGGTCTAGTTCTCTCCTCGTTCACCTGGGTATTAACAGGAAAAATCCATTCTCTCATTATCTGACACTGGCATTGCTCAGACAGCTGTTACAGCCTGTATCCACTCACACTCTCATAGTTCTCATGGTGGATCAGACAGACACACAAAGCTTGTACAAGGATTGTAATTGTTTTATTTGTAAGTTATACGTTTATTTAATACACAATAAAAATGACTTTTTGCGTCATATTATCACAGAAACACACAAACTGCCTCTTTACTGTTGCTGTAAGTTATTGAACTACAGAACAATCTACAGATTTTATCCTGTGTGAACACAAAGTACCATTTCTCTTCCTCTCTGAACTTCAGTGTGCGTCTACCCTCAGCACTCTGTTGTTTTACTACATTATTTTACTGCAGACTGGATTTTTCCTTTAAACCAGGAGAACCGTTTGGTTGTCCCTGTAGTGGTCTGGCTCCAGATGGATATGATCCAGTTCAGTGATTCTCTGAAGTCAGTCCTGGACTCATGAGTCCAGATGTGTGTCAGTGTTTAGATCCTCTGGTCTGGTTCAGGTTGTGATGAATAGTCAGCTGGTTGAATGTTTAGCTGGACTGAAGACGTGTCCCTGTTGTAGCTCTTCAGTGTGTTGAAGTTTGATCCTGTTATTATGTTTGTAGTTGTGATCATGTGCCCTGCTGTTTCAGACCGAAGACAGTGAGATTGATGTGGATGAGGACGATGATGAAGATGAGGAAGGCGATGAGGAGGAGAGCAAGGATTTGGAGGATGACAGTCTGGAGGGCCTGGGGTCCAGGGGTGCTCACCCCACCAGGGGGGGCATGAGACCCTCTCTGCTGGAGGAGAGCGACAATGATTTCTGAGTGAAAACACGCAGACGATTGTCTGTCTCCTTAAATAGGCAGTAATATCGTTCCATTATGTTGTTATTGTCACACGAAGCATGAATATAGTTCCTATTTTTGAATATTTGTGTAAATTTGTTGTCCTCAATAAAATATTAACAATTTATTCTGTGTCTTCATTGATTTAAGTGTGATAGCAAAAGGTGAATCAGTCATATATTGATTTGATATTGTAAGGCAAAGCTAATCTGAAATCAACAGATGAACATACATCATCATACATTTAAAAAAAATAATCAATCAGGCAGATTATTATGAATCATTGAATGAATGGTTGACTTTAAAACTGCAGAGATAATGAATAAAAGACAAAAAAACTTTGCTGTTTAAATCAGAGAGAGAACATTTCAACAACAGTGTGAAAGTTGTGACCTTTGGATGAGTCAAATCCAGTATTGGTGTGTTTGCTGCTGTGTTTACAGACTGAAATAAAAGGGCAGGTGTGATATAAGGTTCACGAAACAGATATTCTCATGTTACAATGAGACACATTTTGTCCTCAAATATGATTCAAAAAAAGATAAAAATCCATGTTAATAAATGTTCAGGACATTTGATTTGATTTGACCTTTTTTCAGAACATTCTTGTCATTCAGATACAGATGTAATATTTTAGGGTTTGGGCCTGTATTTAAACTGTACGTGTTGTACACACACATCTACATAGACGCACGTTTCCTCACTGACTGAGCTGCGTAACCATAGGAGACGCTACGTCATCACCGTGCGCGCTGGTCTCAGAGAGGAGGTGGCAGATGCCTCTTCAGAACAACAGTCGTCTGGTTACGACCTGTTTTTCCTCTCATACTGGTACGAAACCACGTTTATACTTCAACATGTGTGTGAATTGTGATCGTTATCACTTTAGTTAAATCCCGGTGTAGTTTAAAAGGGAGAATCTCGCTCGTTGGCAAAGGAACCGGTTTTGTTTATCAGGCTAACACTAACATGCTAATGCTAACTAGCTTCACTGACAAGCAAAGCTGCAGTCGTTTGTGTAGTTTTAGCTAAAAAATAAGTCGGGTTTAGCTAAATTAAACTCCTCTTTGAGCCTGATTTACTAAACTACGTGTTTGCAAAAACACTTGTTCAAAGTGTTACTCAGTCACAGCAGCGTTAATCACAGTAATTATTGGTTAACAGGACTTAAATTACATGTAATACATTAGTTTGGGAAACGTATTATTACACATCAGTGATGCCAAAACAGCGGCAATTCCCACCTCGACGTATTTATCTCTTTGATTAATCTGATCATTATTTTGAAAACAATTATCTGGTGTTTGAACTGTCAAATAATGGTGAATAAATGCCAATCAAGGCCTCAGATTAATAATCAGATTATTTAACTGAGCAATGAATCCACTAATTGCTTCAGCTCAAGTTTAAGATAATGATGTGCAACATCGTTCTCTTGTCTTTCTCAGCTGAATAGCAGCTGTTGGGATGCCAAAGAAGTTCCAGGGTGAGAACTCCAAGGCGGCCACAGCCAGAGCCCGCAAGGCTGAGGCCAAGGCGGTGGCAGACGCCCGCAAGAAGAAGGAGGAGGAAGATGCTCTGTGGCAGGAAACTGACAAACATGTACTGAAAAAAGAGCAGAGGAAGGTGAGCTGTATCTCCATCCATGTGTCCTTTTCACATCCACGAGTCAAAGTTAATTTGTGCGTCCTGGTGAATATTTAGTTTTTTGTTTTTTTTACTTTTCCTTTGATAGTCACAGTGACATAAATAAATTATGAAATATTTATGAAGACATTAACTATCATGTTTAAAAAGGAAGAATATTAGAATTACTAATTTGTCTCACACACACACACACACACACACAGATTTAAAGTCGCGATAGGATTAGTCGAGTCTCAATTTCCCTCAGTGGACAACAGGTCGTTATATTAGCAACTAATTACAAAACAGAACAAATGTACAATAAAAAAAAGAACAAATACCTTAACTTCAGCTTCAACTAAGAATAAATTTATAGTTGAATATGTTTCTGATATTTTACAAATATCAGTAGAAGACTTTCATAAAGCTGATATAAAGTCAGAGAGAGGAAAACAGGAGGACAGACCTCTTTGGGGACTTAACAGGCTTTATTTGAATGTCTCATTCTGTATGTGATTTTTATATGATTACTGTTATGATTATTCTCTGATGTTGGGCAGAGATTGGAAAAGCTATTGCAGATGTTATGATTTAAATAGTGTCCAGACTACATCTAAAACAACCTGTACATTTACACATCACTACAAATACCATGTCATCTTATTTAAATGTATAAATGTAAAGCACTGACCATGGAGCATTATGTGTTCTGCCAACTGCTTTTTTTGTTTGTTTGACAGCTTTTTGTACATCCTATAGATCAGGTGGTTTAGTGGTTTTACTCAATGGGTTTCACCTGTGAGAAGAAAAAATGTGTGTAATGTTTAGTTGGTGTAAAAGATCTAAAAACCTGACGAGACCAATTTCTGCAGGATGACAAGGAGAAGAAGAGGCTGGAACTCCTGGAGAGGAAAAAGGAAAACCAGCGACTCCTGGATGAGGAAAACGCCAGGCTGAAAGGAAAATCCCAAAAAGAGGCTGCAGCCGCAGGAAAAGTGACTCGAGCCCAGATCGAGGAGACGCTTCAGAATGAGCAGCAGCAGCAGCAGCAGCAACAGCAACAGCAGCTTAAACCGAAAGGTGAAGCTCAGGTTGATGAATGTGTGATGGTTAGAATGAAAAAAAGTGTTTCGGGGCTCAACCCTGAAAGTAAAGTTTGTTTTACTGTGACCTCACCTCTGACATGTTTCAAAATAATTTATCCTACAGAAAAGAGCCACCTGGAGACTCCACTGGAGGAGAACGTGAACAGAATTATTCCTGATGAAGGAACAGTAGAAGCCAGAACAATAGAAGACGCCATCGCTGTACTCAGGTAATGACCGTTTGTCTGTCATCCTTCTGATCACTGCAATGTTTATTGAGACCTCTTTAATTTATTATTTTTTACTAATATGCTAACATTGTTTATCCTTGGGGTAAATTTTGACCTCAGCAATTTAAACGTCTAGAGAATTATTATAATCACAATTGTTACTCGAGTTTGTGTTTCGGGTACTTTATCATTCTGTGTTGAGAACAGAACCACCCCCACATCCCCTCATGTATCCTGAATACCATTATTTGACTATGGAAAAATCTGCATCACAGATTGACCTAAAATTGGAGCATTTTTATGTTATTATTTATTTAAGCAGGTTTAGGTTATTTTAGGCAGATTAGGTCCCTAAAGCTTTTTGTAGTGAGAAAGTTGAACCTCAGTATCACCCTAAACAAATCTGTAAAATATTGATACTGATAAAACAGGCTGAAGTTTAAGATGCTATCTATCTCATGCTGGACTTGCTATCCTTCCTGTCTCCCAGCACGGGGCCTGAGGACCTGGACCGCCACCCGGAGCGGAGGATGAAGGCAGCGTTTCTCTCCTACGAGGAGGCCAACATGCCCCGCCTAAAAAAGGAGAACCCCAACATGAGGATGTCTCAGCTGAAGCAGCAGTTGAAGAAGGAGTGGATGAAGGCACCAGAGAACCCGCTGAACCAGCGCTTTTCCAACTACAACTCAAAGTGAACGCACTCTCTGCCGCCCCCCCAACGCCATTTGAAAACTGTCTGCCTGCGCACATCGGAGGCTTTCATTGGATAATTCAATAACTTCATCTAAAAATGATGCCAGCGCTTCCTGCTGAGAAACCATCTGTCACCAGAGGACTCTACTTTGCTGTTCCACTCACTTGCACTTGCCCCCCCACCCCCAAAAAAAAAAAAAAAGCATCACAACTGATTGTCATGTCTGTGCATGTGGCCTCTGATTAGGCATCTCAGCATCTAATGAATTTAATTACATTTTTTTTTCTAGCACTTCTGGGGAGGTGGGGAATCAGATGTTTTGAGAGTAACTTATTAAAGTTCACAGCTCGATCATCAACACTTGTTGCTTTTAAATTCATGAATTCTCAGTGATGAGCCTCCAGAGAAGAAGACGAGGAGGGGTTACCGGGAGAAAGTCGACTGGTTCTGATGATCCACATCAGCACCAGAGTCATGGTAGTTTGTTTTGTTGCTTAAATATCAGAACAGGCCTTGAGCGTTGAAGTGAATCAACAGTCGTCCTGAATATCCTCAGTTACACAGTGAACTTTTTACCGATTTCCTCCCTGGGTCGAAACAACACCTAACCTTTTAAAGAACATTTCATTTCATCCAATAAGTGCCAGGGTGGCCTCGTGGGTAGAGAGATGTAATTGTACCGTTATATCATGTGCATTAACCAGGTGACATTGATCCACATTGTTCATGCAGCAAATATGAAATGTGACTTGTTTGTACTCTGACTGACAGGCTGTCGGGGGGGGCATGGTCTGGGCTTCTCTCTGCTGCCCCTGCCTTTCACTGTTTCCCTCTGAGCTGAAACAAGTTTCTGATGATCTGATTTGTGTAACCACACAGATCCTGAGCTCAGTGTCGCCTGAGATGATTGTGATTGTGTTGAAGAACCATCAGGAACCAGAGCGTTTTCTGGTGGGTTGACTTTCCTCCTTCCTCACAACAGGCAGCTTAACGCTAACGGCTGAAGTTCAAGGTGTGATTTCTTCCTGGGTGTTTTAAGGCGATGTCGTCAGCCGGGTTTGGTCTTTGGATTATTGTCACTTGGCTCCTTATTAAACCCAAAGTCTGAGGGAGAAAATAAGACCAGGTCCTGGTGCAGCTGCTTTTACCAAGAAGAGAAGCTGTCACTTCATTTCTTTACACTTACCTGCACTGAGTGGAAAGAAAAGTAAAAGCAGAATGAGCTGCTACAGGTGGACAGCTGCTGTTTTCCCGCCCGCCTCAGCCCGTAGCTGAGTGGCTCCTTTATCTGCTCCACCAGACACTTTGGCCTTTCACAACATTGTTGAGCTGCTGAAATCACACAGTTTTTATCCCAGAGCTGCTGCTGCTGTGGGTTTAACTTTAGTTTGATTCAATTTTCAACAACAGATCATTTCCTGCTGTTTGTAGAAATGTCTCTGGTAAAAACACGTCAATGCAGTTTAGTGCAACTCCACCCACCTGAACTCTGAAATACTCCCTGATGGTTGTGACTGTGACCGTGGCTGCTGTTGGTCACAAAGCTTTTCTCCAGCGCAGCAACATTGATGATAAACTGAGCTGCTGAGGCAGCAAACTGCTTCGTAGGTGGAGACAGCAGGCCTGAAGAGGTAAAACAAGTCCAACAATATACTTTATATTTGGGGAATGACATGCAGAACAGGTGGAAATAATTTACAGATTTTAAATTCTGCAGTAAAAAAAACTTGAAATGACCTGTAGTGACCCGGACAGACTCAGGTTTTTAAGCAGCGACAGAAAACGGACCTGGTAAAGGTAAGAAAGGTGTTGTTGCAGTTTGTGTTAGATCCTGTAGGACACATCTGATGAGGCCTCGCTCTTCCTGCCTGCCTTCATTCACAGTCTGGTTTAAAAAGGACACTCCGGCCCGGCTCTTGTGGCGGGGCAGATAAGAGACCCTGTAAAGACCTTTGAAATATAGAGCTTTAATGACAAGTTCAACTCACCTTTTATTTTTACGTTTTGCATTGAAAGCAACCAATTCCTTTTCTCTCCCCTAGCAACCAATCACTCCCACTTCACAGGGATTTCTTTGAGCTTGTACGTGTGATGTTCCGCCTTAACACCGGTCTGATGTTCAGCTTTTTGTTCCCCTGCATCCTAACCTGTTGCTGCTCCCTCCCACTCCCCGTCCATTTGCATGGCAGCCCTTTAGCAGGCCAGCTGCTGCTGCCCTTTTCTTTCTTCATGTTGAATCCTAATCATTACTTTGAAAGGAGAGCGTCTCCAAAGCTCCTTCATCAGTGCTCGGACTCTGCTCTTCGAACCACCTCTGTCTGCAGACTGAGCTCGGCCTGTGTCACCGGCTCTTCAAGTTAGGGACAAAACAGCATGTGGAAGAAGAAGGTAAGGAAATTTAAAGAAATTTAAAAAAAAAAAAAAAAAAAATATATATATATATATATATATATATATATAT
>CM076656.1:25507144-25558830 GCA_038496675.1 Rachycentron canadum | reverse complement strand
CCCCTAACCCTAACCCCTAACCCGAACCCCTAACCCTAACCCCTAACCCTACCCGAACCCTAACCCCTAACCCTAACCCCCTAACCCTAACCCCCTAATAACTTTACCCTAACCCTAGAACCCATAATATGTGACCTGAAACTAGGTCATTTCAAACCTTTACCTATTAACTCAGAATGACCTTATACATACACCTATACACTTCCTGGAAATTCCTTTTTTGCCTCAACACTAACATTTTTACAAGTGTGCATCCCATTAGCAAAGAATAGATAAACATTTTAGTGAATATCTCCCGAAAAAAACTTCATAGATGCTTGGAAGTGTGATTCATCAGACATAATCTGGCCCTGCTGAACATGCCTTTCTTTGTCCTGTGTCTCTATGAACTTCTGTTGCCGAGATTTTTTTGGTCTTCTGAACTTGTGTAATTCGGACAGACTTGGGAGTGGTACCAATGGAATGTACGCCCCAAATAATGGGGGTAGGCCAAGGTTCCATCACTCTATCCCAAACAATTCTTCAGATATTAACAAACTTAGAGGATCATGACTTTCATGTTCTTACCTAATACTATCCCTAACCCTGACCAGTGGCTAAATCCTTATCTGTATACAAACAATGAACTCTGAAAAGAGGAGCTTTTAAAGAAATTCAAAATCTAGCATGGATCAACCAGAATATGATATAAAAACAAGCATTTATTCTGTTTTTAGACATTTTTCCCTATACAATCCTATGGAGAGACACCTTTTCAGCTATAACTTTTGAACCAAATGACACAAGACAAATTTACAGCATCCATCAAAGAATCTGACATTATGACAGATGCACAGGGGGTGGTCACTCAAGGCACCATTACTCAATGATATTTTTACATTGAATATAGTTGTTTGCTGCTATATTATTGTTTACAATCTTGCATGCATACGTTACATATCGTATAGTTTTTGTCTTACAATATGTAAATACATACTTGCAATGTTATTCACGTATCTGATCACGTTCTTGTCAATTACATCACTTATATAGCTATTACAATAACATCCATTCATTAGATCAGTCAGCACGTATCAAGATATTAACCCTTTATCACACACATTACAATTTTAACAATTTGTCTTGTCACACAACAAAACAATTTGACTCAGCTATATACAGACAGCATAACTTTACATACACAACTTTTGAATTAACATGAACACATACCTATACAACAGAAGTTCATATTTCATATGAAATAAAATGGTAATGAACGAATCCAAGAATTAAATTAACGCAGAAGCAGCAAGTTGTTTATGTATATAAACTGGGATCATCACCACTGCATATGGTTGGTACTGTCAAATAATACTGTGTCACTAAGACTGGTCCTGTACTGTCTGTTTTATCTTGGATCACTTTCGTCATTAAAAACAATTAAGCCTAACCCTAACCCCTAACCCTCTCTGATAAATATAAAGCTACATCCTGCAGAGTTTAGTTTACATGACAACTGGAAACAGATCAATTATGATTTATAGTTTTATGGGGTGGTAGAATGTGGACAGAACAGTCGATTCCTCTCATCAGTAAACTCTCCACAAGGTAAACAGTTTATAACAATAATACTAAAGAAGTTGGGAGGAAGTTGCTGCTTCCAGTAAGTAATAGGTTGATTGCATTACCCTTGCACACAACCAGGCTATGCATTTGCATGAAGCTAGCATACTGTTGGCTATACCTTTACATGACATACATGAGACTAGTAGATCTTATCAGCTGTCTCTCAGCAGGAAATTGAACAAGTGAATTTCTAAAGATGTCAAACTATTGCTTTAATTGTATATATCTATTTATATATCTATAAAACTGCCTTTTGAAGTTCTAGCATTGTCCTCATGTCTGATAGTGCATCCACTATGGCTTCAATCAGTCTTTCAGCATTTTTTTCTTTGCAAGTATTGGGAGGTTCAAAACGGGACACGATTAAACTGATACGATCACTCAAAATACTGTAGCATACATCGTATATATTGGGATTTTCAGGCCCAACACATGGTAGACAGCCAGTCTTTGATGTTACCTAATTAGGAAGAGAAATGAGAATGCAGTGGTTAGTTATTCAAGAAGAACTTTTCTTTGGAGGCTATTGAATAATTTTCAACATCCTATGGCTGTTATCATGACAAACTTCTTATGAAGGAAATTGATAAATGAAATTCTTTTGATATTATAACAATATATCTTTAACAGTACTGTGCCATGTTCCCTATATTACCACACTGAATTTTAGTGTTTTGATCATTCTTTGTTATAGCAAAATATTATTTCATGTTGCATAATTAAGCCCTATTGTTATTATCTGTGTATGAACTAGCATGATATGTTTGTTTGATGTACAACGACAAACACATCAACTAGTGCACATATCATAATAATAATAGCCATTCTCTCGCTAAGGACACCAACAATTAAATATTCCAAAAACTAGTATTGATAGTTTGAGCACAACATGACTTCAAATTTCCTAACAGCTGCAGCATTGCTTCTGTAATCATAGAACCAACTGTATGTATGGACAAACTATTGAGGAGATAATTCAGTCAGGGAAAAGTATCTATGCCAAATATATCCTATTTGTGTTAAACTAAATTAAATATATTAAAGAGTTTGTTTTTTTGTTTTTTTTTTAAAATCTTTTCATTCAGTAAAATCAGTTGAAACAATTAAATTACCAAGTTCACCAAAACAGCAACACAAAACACAAAATGAGTGATATGTACCCAATTTGGCTTATAGAGTACAGAAGTAAATTTTAAGATAAGTAAAACTTCAAAAGTAAAATAAAACTAAAGTAAGATTTTATATACTCCCTTGGTGAGTGTGGCGTGTTAGCCTCTGGACACCCACTTCACTATGTTCCCCATAATTCCTGCCACTGAAATGGCTGAAGTAATTTGTGTTTGGACAGTGGAAGGTGAGTGAAGTTTATTTTTGCTTTTCAAACCTGAAGAGGTAAGACTCTAAACCATGTTGGGTAAAAGTTTACTTTTTACGAAAGCAGTTGCAAGTTGTGGCAACTTGGCAGGATGCATTAGATTATCTAAAAATTAACACAAAACATTTAAATGCAAATTAAAAGAAAAAAAACTAAATTTCATTATATATATATAATGAAATTTAGTTTTTTTTCTTTTTCTTTTTTCTTTTTCTGTGTAAATGTGAATATATATATTCACATTTACACAACTCATTACAGAAATTACCCCACAGTTTAAAACAGTAGTGTTGAAGTATACTGTTCAAACATGATACTTGATGGTGCCGATAATGAATCTCAATGCAGAGATGTGGCATCTTGAGCCACCTGTGCAGAATTATGTGTAAGTTCAGCACCTCATAGTGTCACTCTACTGCCACACGTTATACTGTGGCACAGGACTACACCATTCTTATGGTCTTTATGAGATATGAGAATATTACTTCTTGTATACAGAAAGTAAAGTAATGGGGTGGACCATATTTGGTACAGTAGAATGGTGGTAATCCATTGGTATCCTTATTTTATGCCATAATTTTCAAACCTGGCCCTTACCTGACTTGTAGAGATTTGATAGTTAAAGGCTTTGGCAAAGGAGGCATCAGTGAAGAGTTCAGGCATACAGATTCCTAGCTCAACAGTCTGCATCTTAAGACCCAATAGGTGTCCTTCTATTGCCTGGCCATTAACTGCCTGTTGAAAATATCATAATTATAATCATTATAACAGTAATATAGAACCTGAGAACATATGTAAAATTGGGTTTGAATTAAGTTAGTTTATGTTCATTACAAGCCAAATTAACAGTTGATGCTGAGAAGCATCTTTACTAAGACAGTAAACTGTATTTGCCCTGAAATAAAGTATGGAGTGGAGCTGTAATAATACTTACCATGTTAGAGTACCATTTGTGTGCTTTAATAGCTTCCCCCAATAAATCAACCTTCTCCAAGTTCTGTGTAACATAGGAAGACAAAAAAGTTCAAAAACTCAAGTCATTTCATGATTATTAGTGATTATGTGATGTAACTAAGAAGTAAACCAGCCTAATCACTATCTGATCAGTCTGATATCCCAGCCTATATTTAAGACCAATCCAAATAAGTTGTATGATTATCTGTGCCACACTGAGCTGAGATGATGCAGAATTACAGCTTCAGTCAGCTGTAAGTAAAATATCAGCACTTAATATGGTAAGAGCCAGAGAGCAATATGAAGAGAATGGAAACTAGATTAAAAAAGAAAAAATTTAAATTTCTATATTATTATTATTATTATTATTATTATTATTATTAAAACAGTAGTTGGAAACCAGATAGTTGCATAGTTTCATTGTATAACAATTGAACCAGAATTTTCCCTGTCATCACACCTTGGTTTTGGGGTCATCAAAGGCCTTGACGAAGGCAGCCGAGGCCTTCGAGTTTGAATGGATTGCAGCTACACGGCCCAGTTTGAACATGCGCAAGGAAGCAGGTTCAAATGTTGAACAGCACTGCTGGAACAGCCTAACAAAAAACATTAACAATCAGCAAACAATCAGCAAACTCAGTTAGACAAATACTGTAGCTCTGCAACCTCTTTAGTATAACATATAATGTTTTACTGAAGGATCCTGTCTTTCTATTAATTGATGTAAATGTAAATGTGCTGTCTGTGATCACAGAATTTATTTTCCTTAGCACCAGGGCCCTGATGGTATGACCTGAAAGTTTCCTCAATGGGTACAGCTTGACCGTATGATCAAGGTTATTTAGATTAAACCCTTCAGCTCCATAGTTACCCTTGGTTGAGAACATAAATAGTAAAAAGCCTGCACGAGAGACAGCCCATGTCCATACTCACCTGTAGTAGGCCAGCTGTATAGCCATCTGTACAAAAGCATCTGGGCTCATCTTTAGAGCCTTCAGTACATTTTTTCCAAAGTGCTCAAAGACAGTAACACATAGATTCAGGTCTCGGGCCATTCTGTGGAGGTGGGGGCAGGAAAAATTTGTCAGCATATGCCTGTGCCTATACATAAATGTATGCAAATTAAACTTAACAATAGTCAAAACCTATTTATAATCAGTTTGTAGTACAAAATTCAGATACACCTAAGAAAGAAAACTATTATCCAATAATTCTATATTTTAATATTCATCCCTCAAAGGTCCAGGATAGTCCCAGATCAGGGATACCTTCTAGCTCTTAGGTTACTCATTTGTTGTGTTTTATTGCCTGGCAGGGAAGTTTTTCAAATTCAATTGTTTTAATGCTGATGCTGCAGAGAGACAAGCTACTGAGGAAAAGGACTGACATGTTGGAATTGCCAGATTGTTTATAAATCTAAGGCACATTTAAACCCCCATGATCCTACACATCAGATGTTTTTACAGGATTTTGAGTTCTCTTTTCCATTTATCAATGATCTTTGAGATCATTTGCTTTGGTAAAGCTCAAAGTTGCCTTCTATCAACCATCATGACATCAGTATTTCTAAAAAATTACATCTATATTGAATGAATACACACCACAAATTAACATCCAAAAACCATGCCAGTGAAAGATGATACAATGAGTTGGAGAGTAAATGTGTGGAGGTCATAGTGGTGGATGGACATGTATGTAGCACATTTGACTTTGATGTACAAGACTGGAATTTACCTTCACTAACACAGCTGCAATTACCGTTTGTCCTTTTTCCATCGCCACAATCTTTCCCCAACCTTTAGCAAGTATTTTACTCCTCTAAACATACAGCTTTTCACAAAGAAACATGGAAATTGATGTTTCTGGTGACTGGTTATCTATGTAACTTAAAACTGTCCTCACCTGTCAATGTGCTGCTTAGCCTCCTCAATGTCCTCCTTGATTTCAGGCATGATATTGAAATGTAGTCTCTGGGGCAGGGGCAAAGGCTCTATAGGAGATTGAGTCATCTTTGGCTTAATCCTGTTTCCACACAAGAGAAAAGAAACAAGACGTGACAGAACAAACTTTGTTGAAGAACCAAATTCACCATGAACAATACTTCATAAAATACACAAAAGTTCTGTCTATGTATATCTGACATCTGTAGTACATAAAATAAATCAGACTGTAAATACCTGACACTGACTTATCAAGCAATACTAATTCCAGAATCTGTAGAGTGGTTTGGGACCATGTTGAAGTAAATGTCTTATTTAGGGGAAATGAGGCTCAGAGGGGTCTAATCTTTTCCAAGACCAGCTGATAATTTTGAAGTTTAAGTAAAAATGTGATTTTGTTGATTTGTTTCCGAGTACAAAAATTATTTAAAAAGAACTGCTGTTACTCCACTGAACAACGAGTTTCATAGGATGCTAACAATCAGTGGCAAGTTAAAACGACTTAGTTGACAATGTAATTGTAAAAATAAAAAAATTTTAAAAATTGCAAGAAAAAGGTTTTACTGATCACCCTCTTCCTGGTGACACTGCCTTTGAATGTCTCTTCCACTTTAGAATATGGATTTAGAACAATGCTCCTTAGATAAAGATTATTATTGTTGTTGTTAAATGGTCACTGAAAAAACAAACTTATCACCAAAATTTTCACAGTGATAAAAATTTCCTAAAGCGGGGCAGTGCTCTCAATTTCAATGAAAAATGTCATTGGGTCAATGATATAAGTGAGAGACAGTTTGTAAGGACATAGGAAAAGACATCAGGGCGCTGAGTGAATTCAGCTTCACTTTCACTATGATTTTATTTATTAATTTTTGAAACCAATTTTATTGATAACACCTGGACGATTTATACTTTTTTCCTAACCACAACTACATAGCAAACAGGACTGAAATGTTGTCACTTAGTGATGATGAAGGGTGGGTTGGTGCTTTTCAGCTGCAATAAAGCTGTTAATAAAGTGATTCCTATCACCAAGTGCAACCTTCACACTGATTCTGCAGTGGAAAAATAACATGGAAGGAAATGCATGTTACCTAGAAGGATCAAGGCTGCAAACAAGGGTTTTGGTAAATAACACTGAATGAAAATGTCTGCATCTTTCGTAGGCTCTGTACTGTCATTACACGTATAATTAGTAAAGCTGTCCATGTTAGAATTGTTTTTTGATTTTAGGTCTATGTGTATCCTACACTTTGTCTAATTGCTGACCTTCCAATCATTAAAAATTCCCAAATACCCTAGCCTTCACAAGCTCATTTATTGTTTGTTTACTTACATGGACGCTACAGTTTGGTCACCCAACCCCATATATGCTGTACCATCAGCAGCAGAATGTGAGCCATTTGCACCACATGTCCCATCTTCTCCAATAATTATCTGACAAAGAGGAAAGACACACAAACCAGACATTAGTACTATATCCCAATTCCCAATTAGTCTGTTTGTTGCTGTACATGTGACATACTTCTCACATTAGCTGACTGAACTGTGATTTCAACTGTATTTAATGTAAAATTATCACTCTGAGAGAAAGGTAGAAGTCAGGTCAGCTGCGATCAGGAGAGAGAGATGTCTGTGGAGGGAAAGCCTGACCATGCACTCATGGGGAAATAGTGGTGACAGACTTCTATAGAAACTAGCCAAGGTTTGTCCTAAAAGATGTCAGCTCTATCTCTGGGTGCTTATTACAAGGGTCTGTGAGTCATGTTTATAGGCTGGCCCCCACTGTTGCAGTTTAGGGAAAGTGAAATATACAGTACTTGATATTAAAATGTATCCTCTGGCTGTTCTCTTGTTCATGGTCACAACTATAGTGTGTTTTCTTTATTCATTATATCATGTCATGATAAAGTAGATCTAAGCATCATTTGCACATGTGTTACATTACCTGCAAACCTTTGTCAAACCATCGGTTTCCACTGTTGTACTGGCTGCCTCCTCCATGCAGTATTTGAAGAATAGCATTATGACGCATCTCATTAGGCTCTGGGGGCATCGCTTTGTCCAAACACACTGTGAAGATGCTCCTTTCAATCGCTGATAGTGATTCTTTGTTGGTTTCATCTGGACACAACAATCACACAGCAGAAACATTTTGTTATTATGTCATATTATATCAGCAATGCAATGCTCAATATCTTCACATTTTCTACTTGCACTAAATCTTTCAGGGAATAACTTGACGTCATTCACATGTTCAAATGTTCTCTATAACAACTTAATGAATTATAGTTTTTGTGTTTCAACAATTATTATATAAGTGTACACAAATCATTGAGCTTCTTTGGTATACTCATTTTACATCTGACCATACTCTGGAATGGTCAGATCTAGATTATCCATATTAACTACAGTATTTTATAGCATTAACAAAGCCAACAAACTCACATGGCTTGTCCCTACCTGGATTGTGTTGAGCACCATAGATACACCATGTGAAAAACACCAACCTGTATTTCCTGGCTTCTAAAATCCAATTGTAATCAGAACTATTAACACTTTTTGTTTTGTTGATGTATTCTCAGTTTTATGAATAAGACAAAGAGCAATGGTCTCTGTTGTAATATTAGAAATGCTCCAACTGACAGCAGATGGAGGCTGTGCTCTTAGGACCATACCAGCATCTTATTTACATTTCAATTATCTTGGATGTTATGATATTGATGAGCTAAAAAGTTAGTTTAGAGGTTCTTCGAACAGGCCGAGCTGCAGGATGAGATGCGCAGTCAGATCTGTCATCATGTAGCTGCTGATAGGTTGTTATTCACAGTTTATTCACAGCTTGTAGCTAGTGCGTTGTGCAGCAGCTGCCGTCTGGCTCAGTGTGATTGTGCTCCTGTGATCAAACAATAATGTGATTGATTTAATTGATATGATAATAGTTTATATTGAGTAGGCGACACACTCTCAGTCACACAGACCAGTTTCTCCTTGTGAGCACTTTTGTAACTGATGACTGGGTTTATTTCACATTTTCTCATGAAGTATTAGGTCAGTGTTTTTTTAGTTCTCACCCTTGATGAGGCTGCTGTAGGTTTTACTCCAGCTGTCTCGTTCCTGGGTGGTGAGGATTCCGACAGGCTCCATCGTGACCTCTAGAGAGGAGTTACAGATCCTCTCCAGCTGAATATAGAGTTGATCAACAGCCAGCAGAGTCCCATCACTGTTGTACACATCCAGTACAAAGAACTGAATCCAAGGGGAGGACATACAAGAGAAAGAGACTGGATGACAAAGTCAATGACACCCTGAGGCCTGCAAGATCCCAGGTCATGAGAAGAGGACTTCAATTTACAATACACAATACATGGCATCATATTAGCAAAGCTTGTTTATTAACCTGTACAATGTACTGTGGTCATTTATACATTTCAGTTGTATCACTATGTACAGTAATTACTTCATTATCTGTTAGCACAGTTTTAAGTTGTCTGCCATCTGTTGCCACTAATTTTAGTGCCTGGACTACTGATAAATACTGTCTGTGTTCTTTTAAATTTTCAGTGAAAACCCTTTTGACTTCATCTTTATACAACAGGACATTTTAAGCCTTTAGATAACAGCAACAGAGGAGAGATAACATGAAATGAGGGGAGAGAGATTAATTATCTGGAGAGGTGATAATTCATGGCCGATGCCTTCATTTCCCAAATTTGACTCTTAAGACAATTTTGAAGTGTAAGTCTTGCCCAGGCCCTCACCTGGCAGTTGTGTACAACAGTAATGTGTTTGGGGGCATTGGAGCTCTTAGCATAAAACACCAGTGAGTCCGTCTTCAAACCAGGAAGACGACAGGATGACAACACCCGATCATATTGCTTCATACACAGAGGCTTCCCTCCCATGTACTCAACTGGGAGTGTCTCACTGGAAAATATAAAACCATTAAACATTAGTTACAGCTTGAATAAAATCAAATGATAATGAGGATATTGTTGACTTTTATAAAATGTATAAAAAGTTACAGGAAACAGTTACATTATTGTATTACAAACTAATACAAACATCTTATTTGGAAATAAACCCAATTCAAATTCTCCAGAGAACTGATCTTTTCACATCTGGCTGAAAACAATGGCCTTTAAAAATACATATAAATTTAGAAGCAAATATAAGAATAAAAACTATAATCTTAATGTACATAACTCACATGCTTCCTCTGGCATTAGTTAGGTGAAAATAAGAAATACATTGATATTTCAGCTGTTCGTATGGTCCATTTTCATCTTCACTACAGACTACAGACTTTATACAGACTTTATTATTACTAACACACAGAAGACAGATTAATAAAAGACTTTAAGATCAGTACTCACTTGTCAATCATTGTCTTGGTATTCAGTAGAGCCAATATGAACTGAGCAGCAAACCTAAACAGAGAAAATAAGGTAAGTAAGTGTTTAAAAAAGGAATGTAGAGAGACCGAGATATCCACAATTTTATTTTTACAAACGGGGTAAGTCATCCTGGACCCAAACTCATAGATCATAAGGTTGTTTCTCAGCCTTTAGAAAGTGGCTTCCAGAGCTACACAGAGCTTCATACAACTCATTCATGGATCAGATCTTGTGTAAATAAAAGACTAACCCTAACCCTAACCCTAACCCAACCAAGAGGCATCAGGGACACTACATGTTTTGGAAACTCTTTCCTTTTCTCCAGTAAATACACAACATTGAAGTACCAATGTTTCCCAGAGAGTCTGTTTGTGAAACATTCTTGCTGCTAAAGTGGGAACCACAAACTAATTTTTTCGAGCAGCATGGTCAGGTCAACCAGGTCTATAAGATTCCTTCATTTGTCCGGACTTCTCCTGGGGCAGGTTTCACAATATCTTGGGTCTTTGTGTCTGAGTCTTTGTTCTTTTCTCATTTCATTAATAACAGAAATCTCTTCATCAGTTGTCTGATGTACATCTTTATTAGCTGATGACCTCTGGCAGTCATGACAGCTGCTGTCATCAATATCAGAGGAAATTCTCTAACATCTGACACCTGTGTGTGAGTGTCTGTGAGTGTGTTCACCTTAATTGCTCCTGTTTATTCCTGAAGTTCATTTTGGGAAGAACTGTCCCATGGTTTGAATAAACCACCACAGGCTTCCGTCTGTCCAGATATTCAAACTTCACATAGTCTTCTGTTAACTGATACATAGAGACACAGACAGATGAAGGATACTAAAGGGTGATGGTATTCTTCATGTTTACAGGAAGAAGCAAGCAGTAGCAAGCAGTGATATGTCTGCTTCCCCTCCAGGATGTAACTACATGAACTGTATGAAATGCTGTCAATACAGGAATTGCACCTGTATGATCAACTACAACAAGGTTAGGGTTAGGCAACCAGGCTGAACAACCAGGCTGAACACAATGAAATCTATTGGTTTAGATATTTCAATATTCAATTCAAATACCTGATTAAATAATTGATTAAATTGCTTCAGAGACTTCAATACATATCAGTACAGACATGGGTGTAAACTACCTGTTGACTAAGGTGGGGATTCTAGTTTTCTTTTGGATGCTAAAGATGTAAGATCATATAAAATACTGTAAAATCCAAATTGTAGTTTTATTTAGTCAAGAAAATTCTAAATTGATTCTAAACCCAGAGTGTCTACAAAAAACCCACATCAGCTGTGTTTATGAGTTCTGCGTGTTGTTATGAGCTGAGTGCTAATAGGCTCCCGGTTTTGAAAACCAGGAGCTGAATAAATGCAGAATAAGTGAGAGGTCACTCTCAGGGGAGTACAATGCACTAACGTCTCAGTAAATGTGTCTGCAGCTGTTGTGGTTGTTGAGCTCACCCAGTTGTCAGTGTTGCATGCTTTCTTCTCCAGGCCTCTCTGCAGTCTCTCTCCAACTCCTCCTGTTTTCACAAAATCCTCCACCAGCTTCTTTGTGCGCTGCAGCTCATCCACCTCCATGATAGGCTCCAGGAAGCTGAGGTAGAGCTCACAGGTCTGCCTCAGAGGAGGGACAGGCAGACTGGGCACTCTATCTAGCTGAGTCAGGCCTCTGCCAGCAACCAGAGTCGCTGATACAGGTTTCACCGAGCTGCAAGGTTTCATCATCCCCACCTTTGCCTGAGAGATAAAAGAATGTACTTGAGTACATGTACCTGATGTTCACAGCTGGTTTTTCTGAGAGGATGAGGTTTCTATCTTCACCAGCTATTAGACCTTACTGTCATTTCTTAGTTAGTCAGCACACAAGCTGAATTTATATAGTTTTAAATATAAAAACAAAATTTTCATAAAATCTAGGCTATACACATACATATATGAACAGAGGGTAAGAAATGCCAATATATGATGTCATCGGCCTTGTGTAATTTCAGTATAATCTGAAATGGTTTATATGAGGTTTGGAGGTTTGTCACTTACCAGAGATCTGCTGCAAATCCTCAACATTGAGCTTTCAGAGAAACTCGTGTGGACTGATCCTGTTGGTCTGATTCAATGGATCTAGATAAGTGATGTATGAGAGGAGTAGAGACCCCAGCTCTGCACCAGCATTCACAGATTATCTGACATTAAGTGAGAAACACAGACCAGTTCAGGTCTTTTTGTACTGGACTGTGACGTTGTCATAATCTGTTAAACTGAGTGGTCTCCTAAAGTCAATTTGTCTTTGCACATTTTATTTGTTTACATTGTTTATCTAACCAACAATGTGTTTGTCTGTTTGTCTTTTACAAACAGACAAAAGCATACACTGTAAATTAATCACCTGCCAGCTTCAGCACAGTTGTCTTACAAATATTTTATACATCAACAAAAACTATCATCCAGTACTAAGATGTGTAGAAGTATATTATCAGCCAGACAGCAGCATGTTACTGAATGTCCACTGGACATCATCATCTTCATCACTCTTAATCAACATAAAATGTTCCATTGATCAGCTGTTTTGCAGTTCCTCTTTGACATAAATATCTTTAGTTCACCTGCCAAGTTTTATTAGAAGTCAGAACAGTGAAAAATGTTCCAGATTTTAAAGTAAGGATATCTACCATGTGTTATTTTCTGAGTTACTAAAAGAATATTCCGCAACCACCCTACAAAGACTTCCATTCCACTTTCAAATCAACCCATTTGCTCCTGTGTCAGACATGCGTACTTGAGACCTGAGATCTGGACTCAAGTCTACTTTAGGTCTTGAGATTCTTGAGACTCTGACTCTGACTTTGAAAAAGCTCTGCGTGATTTGGCCAACCACTGGCATCCGTGATGAGAGCATGTTCAGTATTTCTCTCCTCCAGAGATCTTCAGTTAACATCATGTGAACTAAGTCTACATTTACTATACTGGTTTCCCTGGATAAAGACATGCAGGGCTTGCCCCAAGGATTTAGCCCACCCATTACCTGTGCATAAACAAACTAATTGATAGATTGTCAAATATAGTTTACTGAAGAGTGACAAAACTACACAACATTCTGAGAAACAGCCAGACCTGGTAAACAGTCTAAACAAACTTCTGTGCCTGTGGATGTGAGCAGTGGTGGGTTATATTGTGGGTATTTGTGTGGGGGTGTGGGGATGCAGCATAGGTTTGGGTGTATGGGTGTATATGTGGGGGTGTGGGTGTAGGGGGTATGGTATATGTGTATAGTCACATTGTCTTCCTTTTACTGTAGTTTGTGCTTTTCTTTTCTGTCCTCTCTCTCCCTGTCCTCACTCTGCAGGTACTTAATCACAGCTTCCCCCATGTTCCTGCACGACACCCTCTGCTGTAATAATTATTATTAGTTAGGCTACTATCATTGTTTCTTCCATTATTTTAACTTACAGCTATTATTTTCTAATGTACTATTATTAGTAGTATCAGTCATTGCCATTATCATTAATACTCTTTACATCTGTATGTTTTGCTTGTATTCTATTGTGTTCTTGTTTCTCCTGCTCTCATTCTCTCGCACTCTCTCACCCACCCTGGTCTGTTCTGTTCAATACAAATTGTACTTTGTATCTTTTATTTCAAAATTCTAAAAACTTTTTTAGATATTGTACATTTTTCAGCACCAGTAAGTTCAATCATAAATCAAGGCATCTCACACTGAGGCTCCAACACTTACAGGAGCACACAAGTGACGTGACAGATATGCAGATGTGTTTTATCTTTGTTATCTATGTTATGCAGCAGCTTACTCCTTTGCCACTGCAGTGTTTTTTCTGTAAGTGCATAACCTCACTTGGTGCGCTGGTATGTTTCCTCAGGCTGAGCAGAAAGACACACTCGCCTGACAGAGAAAAAAGCCTCATTTAGCTTTTTATCATGTTTATCCACATATAAAAGAAAGACAGCAAACAGCTTTTTAGACAGACCTAAAAGCTGAAATTTCTGTAAACATTTTAAACAACAATGTAACAACTATATTCTATGTAAAGATGTTGTGGCATCATGGTAGAACTGCATACAGCCATGTGTTTATCCCCAAACGTTCTTTCACTGAAGACACCACTTTTTCATCTTAAAACGCCACACACAGAGAGATGACACAGGCTGACGGGCCATGGGGACTAGTGGCTCAAATCCTGGTCAGCCTGTGAACATTTATATGACTGTGGGCAAATCCAAGGCAGAATTTCTTATCCAGTCTGGCTGCTGGACCCTCAAAACATTCAGGAAGTGTTTAGCTTTTACTGCCAGTAGAGTTCAAGGCTGAAGATTTTCCCAGTCGTTTGGAGCCAGTACTAGTTTTACTGAGCTGATAATAGCTCCAGCTTAACTGTGGTTATAGTTATGTGTTGTTTTGTTGGCTCTTGTGTACACAGAGTAACTCCATTCAGCTGTGCCTCTTGTTTGTTTGGTAACACTTTGCTAACTCAGAACATGGAGGAAAGGCTGAACCAAGCGTTTCTAAAGGTCTGAGATACTGCTGGTATAGTGCGACATTTAGTGGAGGTGATGGTTGTTTACAAAACCTTTAAGAAAGAGCACTAAATAATTCAAAAAAGGCGGTACAGGAAGACACGCCACTGCACCACACGCAGGTTTCCATGGCGACACGGGGGAGGGGCGATATTACGACCACCGGAAACGGTCTCTGCAGTGTTAGCAGTAAATGAAAAGGAGGCAGAGCTGATCTCTTCTGAATCGATTCTCTGAAAAGTGTCCTCACTCGTCTTTGGTGAATGTGTGAAGACACCCGGTACTATGACTGGACTCCTGGGTGTGCGCTTTGAAGAAGTAGTGCGCTGACTGTTGGAAACATCGCACCGGCCGCCAGGACCCTGTGTGGGAGAAGCCGAGCGGTCCTGCCCCCCTCAATGACCAACCTTCAGTGGTGCTAGCGCTAAAAGCCTCACTGGCGACACCACAACGATGGAAGACTACCATGAGTATCCTTAAGTAGTATTACTGCTGAGCTCTGGGCCCGCAGTATTACAGTCTCAATATGCCCGACCGGCAGTGCTCCACGAGGGTCGCAGTTGCCTGATATTAACGTTAAAGGCCTGCTTTTTCCATCTGGAAAGTTCTTGGCAGGGGAAAGCAGGCCAGCTAGCCAAGCTAGCGTTAGCTTTTTCCGCGCTGCGGCTCTGGGCTTATACGTTGCGGGGTTTTCCATGACCACACCATTGACATAGTTATCTATCAATTCGAGGACGTTTTAACTCCAAGAAGTATTTTATGGGATTCATATTGGCGAAAGAGAAGCGGGCCTAAGCCAAAATGGTGAACTGGAGGCGGCTGCTGCGAATGTCCAACCGATCGTTCCTGGCCTTTATATTCTTCTTCTCCATGTCCACCACTTGTCTCTACTTCATCTATGTGGCTCCTGGAATAGGTTAGTAAACAGAGGTTTACTTTAAACTCTAACCCTTATGTCTGGATTATCTTCTGCAGTCCAACATGCTCCAGCTGCTTTCACAGTGCAGGTTAGCGCACCTAATATTAACACCTAGCCAACAGGCTAACTAGCTCACAGAGAAAGGTCCGTCCAGGCCATGATGTCCAGTTTACCCTAGCCTTGGCGATCGTGGGCCAACATGTTCCAGTGTTCACCTCTCCAAATGTGTCCAATGTCTTGAATTTCTACTCACCACTGTACTCAAAATATACACTGGAGTTTTACAGTGTGTGAGACAATATTACAATCATCACAGGTCTCTGAATATACAATGAAATACACCCTGTCCATATGTCAGTAACTTAATTTGATGTGGATGACATGTAATTGGGATGGTTACTGTTGAAATGTAATATGTTAGTAGGCCACAGACTACTAATTGCCCTGTTAGAAGCAACGTAACTGCATTGATAATACAATTAAAGTGATGTAACTCATCACATTTGATTACTGACTTCTGAGTAACTTTAACTTAGTCTGTTGCAATTACACACTTTGCAATGAAGTTATTACCTGTCACCTGTCTGACTGTGTTGTCCACAGATACACAGATAGACTTCTTGTTGTATTCTACCTATAAGCATTTCACAGAGAAAAATATCTTAGGATGTAATTATCAGTATTTGGATTAGTAACCTATGTCTTAATAAATGTAAATATAAACACATAATACTTTTTTTTTTTTTTTAATTATATACTCCAGTCATGTGTAACTGGTTTCTCAACGCTGATTGCATGATGGTTGACAAGACCCCCCTGTTGATGTACAATGCAGTTGAGTCCTGATGCTTGAGCAGATGGCAGGTTCAACATGTCTGGGATCATTCTGTTATCTGGTTCAACTGAACATAACTTTGCCCATCCTTATGACTTGAATTATAAAGCTGATTATCACCTTGTTCAGTTAACTCTGGGTTTACCTGTCCAGGTACAAGCATTTTCCTGTGTTCTTAAAATGATATGAGAAAAAACACTGATCCCTGCAGGTAAATTCACTCATAGTGACATTATAAAGGATAACTCACATAGGTGACATGTTGACAAACTAGGACAGAAAAGAAATAGTTGAATTAATGATTAACACATTTTTTTTATTTATTTATTTTTTTTTAATAGTGCCAAATCATAACAAAGTTACCTCAAGGGACTTTACATATAGAGCAGGTCTAGACCAAAATCCTCATAAAATTATTTAAAGGGACCCAACAAATCCCACCATGAGCAGCCCTTGGAGACATCGGCGAGGAAAAACCTTCTTTTAAGAGACAGAAACCTTGGGCAGAACCAGGCTCAGGGTGGGCAGCCATCCGACTCGATCGGTTGGGAAGCAAAACATACAGATGTAAAGAGTATTGATGATGGCAATGACTGATACTACTAATAATTGTACATTAGTAAATAACAGCTGTAAGTTAAAATGATAGAGCAAGCAATATTAGTAGCATAACTAATAATAATTATTGCAGCAGCGGGTGTTGAGCAGGAACATGGGGGCAGCTGTGATTCAGTACCTGCAGAATGAGAAGAGGGAGACAGTCAGTGTAGACAAGAACATGAATTATCATGAAGATTTTTTTATTTTGTTTGATGAATAGCAATCTTTTCCGTTCATAACAGATAAAGTGATGTCAGAACTTTTCTGAAGAGAAGTAGTTGATGTGATGAGGTCAGTCTGACTGAAATTAATTTAAAATCATGAAATATTGATCAGTGTGTGGATCATTGTTCCAATCAAAGTCATCAGAGGTTTAGTTTTATTTTCAGTTCTCACAGTCTCCTTGTGTTATTCTGAACAGCATTGATGAAGAGGAGAGTAATAGCTGCATCACTGGAAGTGGGATTAAAGAATCTGTTCAAATGAAACTATAATAGTGTGATAAATTTACCTCTGATTGTACACCGGTTTTAAAAACCGAGCTGTTAAAAAAGATGCAACCAGTAAAACATCCACTGATCTTTATTATTCAGCACTTTATTTAACTCTTTTGTCCCTGCCAGGACCTCATAGGAATGATGACTCAATTTTTTCCATTAAGCTGATTGGTCAGTAGTTTGGCTGTTGGCAGGTTTTCATGGAGTTCAGCATCAGTTAACATGGACATTTACCCTGGTAGCATGTGAAAACCCAAAGCTTAATCTGATGTTGCATTGAAAATCCCAGTAGAATAGGCTGATGTATATGATATATGTGTGAGTGACAATAGACAGTTTGACTGGTGGTCAGTGTTGCTTAAGAGGAGAGGCAGTCCTGGGAGAAGTGACTGAAGATTTGTGTTGGCCTGAAATCCAGCAGCATGATTGTAGATGGGTAGTTTGTGGTGTAGATTTAGGTTGCCGTACTTGTGTTCAGTTGTGCTGAATAACAACATATGAAGTAAATGTAAAGTGTATAATGTATATATGATATTAGAGGACCAGTTACTGAGGCTTCTGCTGCATTAAGCCTACAGGATTCAGGATTGGGATGACACCTGGTACGTGTCAGGGCTCAACACTGACCTTTCCACTGGTGGCACTAGTGTAACCACCTTCTTCAGGTGGTCTCACCAGCACATTATCTGGTTACAGCCTTTATACCTTAAGTATTACATATTGCTGAGAAACTACCTTTTCAGCCATTTAGATAAATGGTTGTGATTAGCCCGAGCTATTTCATGGCAGATGGCCTCAACAGGAGGGTGCAGACCTCTCTGCAGGAGCAAATGAACCTGTGCTCTTTGCTTGGTCTAGTTTCAAGGCTAAGAGTTTCACCCTTATATCACGTTAGCCCATGTGGTACACGTCCCTAAGCCTGCTCTCTCATCATAGTTGTCTGATTCTTGACCTCTCATTGGCTCTCCTCTCCACCATCACTGATGTTACATTCCACCACAACATGGATTCACAAACAGGAGACCTACACCTCGTGGCACAGGTTGCATTTGACTTGGCAGATTGCTGACTTAACGTGATGGATGCTGGGTAGAAATTTTTACTTTTGTCAGAGCAGCTGAACGTCACCAGGTCACGTGACTTTAAAACTCATGGAGCAAGGTGGCTGCTCCAGGCCGGACCAACCACAGCACTTTGTCCTGATTGGCTGAAGGCTTCACTAACACACATGACGTGTTCTTTGTTTCTATCTTAAGAAGCTCAGCTCTCTTTTCTCTTGTGGGTCTCCTCCTCCAGTCGTTAATTTCCCGTGTAGAGGCAAACCCTCACAAGTCGTTACATTTCACATTGTCGACCTAACACAAACCTTTATATTGCAGTTGATGTTAGCTGTGGCCATTCCACATTTGTTTGTATTTTAATAAGCCATGAACACAATACATTATTTCACTGTTTCAGCCACAGTGCAGCTCTGATGTCAGGATTAATATTTCTGGACCTCTAGTGTGACTACAGACACATTTATTATCTCTGACAGTAGACTTTAAGCTCTGTGCTGTCCAATGAAATGTAGCACATGGTGTGGGACATGCAGCCTTGTAGCAGTTGTATGATAAGCTCATGTGAATAGTTTACATACCAAGTGAATATTAGGTTGAGTTTGGATTAACAACATGGAAACTAACATTAAAAAAATGCAGCAGGCAGAGGTTTAGTGCTCAGTTTATGTTGTCCTTTATATAGCTCACACATTTGAATTTCTGTTTATCATGTGAGTGTGATTCAGTTTTTCTAAGATTAAGGGTCTTTTATCTTTGAGACCAACTTTGATTGTAAACGCAGGAACTTCTTTACAAGCAGCAACCACTGGGGCGAATAAATGAAAGCGACACTAAAAAGTTCATCCACATACCACCAGAGTCTGAGCCCGACAGTGAGTCAGTCCCCATAGACTCCCATGTTAAACCCCTCAGTTCCTCTACAGACCACTTGAGTCTGGCTCCAGGAGTGAGCCAGTCCCCATAGACTCCCATGTTGAAATGTCCAACAATCTATAGCAGGTTTGGTCTCTGTAGCTAATTTCCTCCTTCATGATGACTATATGGGGGAGAATTCATATAACTCACCTGTTTACATTTTTATGAAGTTATGGAGTATTTAGGCCATGGTTCTTTGACTGATAGGTGGGTGACCATATGACCACTACAAACCATCATGCACCCAAGTCTTGGCTCCACGTCTATGCCCATTTTTGGATTAGCCAGGAGTTAGGAGTTAGACACTGCCAAGATGGCAGTGGTGGACCAGCTCACTCTAAACTCTAAACAAATCTTCAGAAACCTGAGGCTGATGTTGCAGAACCTACGTCCATCCACAGTCTGGTTGTATATGTATTGTAGTAGCTGTGGAAAATTGTCAACGCACCAGGTACACAAGTGACCCCCTCATCCCCCACCCCACCTGTATGGTAATATTAATGGTCCTGTAAGAATGAGAAGAGTCATGTCAAGCTACAGTTATTCTCTGTCTCAGTAGGTTTTGAATTGAACACAAGCTGCTTTCCGAAATCCTGCAGGAATTTAACGCGTGACACAGAAGTCAGAAGTCACAGTATCAATCTCACTGGGCTGGATGTGCTGAGATCTACATGTTGTCAGATAAATGTAAAGACCACAGTGGTAGTAAGAGCACATATTACTCTGTCAAAGAAAATAAACTAAGTGAATTAACCACAGGACACTTTTCATGGTGCGTTGCGAGGCGACTACAGTGCTTTGATTCTTTGTAATTAGGATCATCTCCACTAATTCAAACTTCTCCCAGACATAGGAGCTACTTTAGCTGTAAATGGCTTTCTGAATTACTCTTAGTCAAAAAATTAGGAATTTCTACTTTTAGGTCATGTTTACATGTAATGCAGTAAGTCACTAACTTTTATTTCCCTGCCTTTCTGTCAGCCAATACATACTTCTTCATGGTGCAGGCTCAGGGCATCATGTTAAGGGACAATGTGAGGACCATCGGCCAGATGATCCGATTGTACACCAATAAAAACACTACACTCAATGGGACAGGTAAGAGACACATCTTCAATACACACTAAACAGATTTTATATGAGACATCACTCAGACCCAGGGTGGCCTCTAGTTTGAAGGTGCAGTAGTAATGTTTTCTCTTAAGTACTAAATCATTGCATGCTGATGATGCTGCTGCTCCTCTTACTCCTGATGCTGGTTGTTCTTCCTGCAGACTATCCTGATGGCAGTAACTCCAGTGAATACCTGGTTCAGCCTACGACATATCTTCCTGAGAACTTCACCTATGCTCAGAACCTCCCCTGCCCACAGCGATTACCTTCTATGAGTAAGTAGATGGGTCTTAACACTAGGAAAGGCCTCAAGGTCAACAGTCCAGTCTTACCAAGACCTTTAGTCTGCATCAGATCTCCCCATGTCTCAGCAGCAGTAGAAGGTGGGCTGTGTTACTAACTTTTAGACAGGTGTTTGGATGTTGGTCTTAGTTTTAACTCTGAATCAGTCAAAGCTGACAGACTCATCAGAGTCAGAGAAGCTGGGAGGTTTGTTGTTGATGCTGATGTGTGATCCACAGAGGGCCTTATGGATGTGAACATGACAGAAATCCCCATGGAGGAGATGGACCAGAAGTTCTCCAAGTTCTTTAACATTGACTTTGGAGGCCATTGGAAACCAAAGGACTGCCAAGCTCGCTGGAAGGTGAGTCTAGTTTTCAGAAGGTTTCTCAGAAGCAGAAGAGTTAGTATGATTGTTAATCAGTGTTTGTGCTGTAGGTGGCCATCCTGATTCCTTTTAGAAACCGCCACGAGCACCTCCCCATCCTCTTCCAACACCTCATCCCCATGCTGCAGAGACAGAGGCTGCAGTTTGCCTTCTACGTGATTGAACAGGTACTGTGTGTGTACACACACTGTACTGGTGGTGAGGCATTGAAAAGCATTGTGGGTAATGACGAAAGTCCCTGGCATTAAAAAAGGCTTAATATTATTTACGCTCTAGGCTAATTGAATGAGAGTGTGTGTGTGTGTGTTCAGAGTGGGAGCCAGCCCTTTAACAGAGCCATGCTGTTTAATGTGGGATTCATGGAGGCCATGAAGGACTTGGACTGGGACTGCTTGATCTTCCATGATGTGGACCACATCCCTGAGAACGACCGAAATTACTACGGCTGTGGTCAGATGCCTCGCCACTTCGCCGCCAAGCTTGACAAATACATGTACATGTGAGTGTCATCAGCATGTAGATACTTTTTATGTATGCATTTCAAGTATGTAAAACAGCCGAAGCCAGATGAACTGTGGCTGTAATATTGAACATGTGCATATTTTCCTTTGTACCATAAATTGACGTGTGGGTCTTCAGGATTCAGATCTGAGTTTAACAGACTGTGCTGTCTCCAGTCTTCCATACAGTGAGTTCTTTGGCGGCGTGAGCGGACTCACTGTGGAGCAGTTCCGTAAGATCAACGGCTTTCCCAATGCATTCTGGGGCTGGGGAGGAGAGGATGATGACTTGTGGAACAGGTTAGTGTACAGGTGGATGTACAGTGGGTTCAGACCATGTTTAATTTGGTCAGAGGACGTAGGGGCTTCACCAGGTGAATCAGAACAGGTGACTGCAGTGCTGCCTTCTCAGCCGACTGAGAGCAGACTGGACTCAAACGCTACGCATTACCAAGACCCAGTGCGGGTGAATCCAGTAAGGCTGCAACATTGATGTATGATCCAGTAGCCAATGTAGCATTCATGTCTACAAATTTCCCACCATGCTGTGAGCTGTTGCATTGTGGCTGAAAAGATGATCTCTACTTCTCCTTGTTGTGTCAAACTATCTGTCTGATACTGTTAAAGGTAAATCAATCACGCAGCCTGGTTTCTCCTCAGGGTTCACTATGCTGGGCTGAACGTGACACGACCAGAGGGAGAGATCGGCAAGTACAAGTCAATTCCTCACCACCACAGAGGAGAGGTACAGTTCCTGGGGAGGTAAGTACCTGAATTAACTCTGTTCTAAAGAAAAACCACAAAGCAGTTTAACAACCAACATCAATTTAATTCGTGGGCACATCTGTGTGGGAATTAGGTCTAAGGTTTTTGTCACAGCCGCAGCTGAACCCAGTTCTCCCAGAGTCCTCCCACTTACAACCAGTTTGCTCTATCTGTCGACTCACCCCACACAGACCAGAGTCGGGTTACCTTATATGTAATCTGACTCTGGTCTTACAAACATTAACTCAACAGACTGAGGAATATGAACACATAAACACTGAGCTGTGTGGACCGTGGCAGCAGGTTTATTGTTATAATTGTAATATACGCAGTAATAACAATGAGCAGTGAGGTTGGATGCTGCAGAGCAGGCAGAGGGATACTTATGTCCTGTCACTGTGTTTAGGTACAAACTACTGAGGTATTCCAAAGAGCGGCAACACCTGGACGGCCTCAACAACCTCCACTACAGTCCCCACGTCTCCCTCAGCAGCCTCTACAAGAACATCACGGTGGACCTGTACCCTGAGCTCGCCCCCATCACAGACTACTGAACTGCCCCCACAACCCCACCCAAACCCTCCTCCACACCCTTGGCTCACACAGCTCCCCTCTGGCCTGGCTTCCTAGTGCCCCGCTCAACTCTACCGAGGCAGAGCTGCGGGGCAGTGGAGAGGAGGGGGGTACGGAACAGGGGGGTACGTGAAGAGGAGTACCATGTAATGCTGCCAAGAAAACTAGAAGAAAAAATTCAAAATGGGGGAAAAAAAAAAAAAATGAAGAGGCAGCGGCAAGTCTCTCAAACTGTTGATTGTGTGTGTGTGAGTGTGTGAGAACGTGTGAGTGAGTTGCTGCATGTTTTTTTTGTCCGTGCCGGCTTAACAACTACAGGTTGAGTTAGGTTGAGGAGGGAGCAGCAGCAGCTCAGCTCTGGTGTTTACTGCAAAGCCTTAATGTGGCAGAAGCACAGCTCCCTCTGCTAGGCTCCGCACGCTTCACTGATGTATCACCGTCACCTTACCAACTTTCTACTGTCGTTTTTATTTTCTACATATCATTCTGTTCGGCCACAGTGCTCCTTTAAGGAGGGATCTGAGTGAGTTCAATGTTAATATTTGTGATGTACCTTTTTTATTTTGGTATTTATTTTATCTGACAGGGATGTTTAAAGAGCTCCTGTCTGTGTCACTCAAGTATTTGCTGTTTGTTTGCTGCACTGCTGCTGAATCCGCATGAACATGTATGTAAATATCAGCCTCTTAAAGCTCGAACACAGAACACAAATATGTAAATATGGGCCTTTAAATGCTCGGGCATATTACAGTGATATTCCAGTGGGTTTGAATTTTATTTTGGCAGCTACCTTCGTTCTGAGGATTTAATGAGAGTGAGTGGTTTCTTCCAAACAGGAAGATCTAACAGTGTAGGATGTTTGACTAAAAAAAATATCCAAATCTGAAGATTTGACATTGTCTTTTGCATGCCTTAATTTATTTTGTTTACAAGACATAATTTATTTCATTAGTTGGAGTTGTGTGTATATTTTTACTTTTGCCTTTTGTTTTTTCTTTGAGTTGCACTGTGTGAAAAAGTAGAGATGCTCCTCAGTAGGAGGCGTGAGCAGGGTCGGCCATGGCAGGAGTGTGTCCACACAGCAGGCATCGCTACAGGTTCGTGTTGTCCTGACTGTCTGTTTCTGTCGCTCATATTATTTCTGGTTTTTACTAATGATTTAGTGCTGGACCATGTGATGAAGCTCTTCATTGTACTGTACCATGTGCTGAAGCATGGCAGTGTGAGTGTGCAGGGCTACGATGAGAGAACCATCATCTCAGCTGCTCACAGCTGAAGCTGCTGTTCTTGAATGGCACAGTGTCAACATTTCACTTTAAAGATGGAGGCAGACCACCCCTTCCTACTCCCCTGTCTCTGTGAGATCCTGGTCTGTGCTGGTTCTATAGCTCTGGAAAAAATTAAGAGACCACTTCAAAATTATCAGTTTCTCTGGTTTTACTATTCATAGGTATGTGTTTGAGTAAAATGAACATTTTTGTTTTATTCTGTAAACTACTGATATTTCTCCAGAATTCCAAATAAAAATATTGTCATTTCGAGCATTTATTTGCAGAAACTAGTCAAAATAACAGTTTTTGTCAGACCTCAAATAATGCAAAGAAAACAAGTTCATAATTATTTTTAAACAAAACAAGTAACTTTTTTAACTTAGGAAGAGTTCAGAAATCAATATTTGGTGGAATAACCCTGATTTTCAATGCTCTCCACCAGTCATTCACATTGCTGTTGAGTGACTTTATGCCACTCCTGGTGCAAAAATTCAAGCAGCTCAGCTTTGTTTGATGGTTTGTGACCATCCATCTTCCTCCTGATCACATTCCAGAGGTTTTCAATGGGGTTCAGGTCTGGAGACTGGGCTGGTCATGACAGGGTCTTGATCTGGTGGTCCTAAATCACTGGCTTGTAGGCCTCTCCAGGTCTCTGTCTAACCATTAGATGACCAGGTGTTGGTCAAAGCTGAAAAGTCCAATTCTTATGGTCTTTTGCAAACCTCAGCCTGGCTCTTCTTTGCTTCTCATTGATGAAGGGCTTTTTTTCTAGCTTTGCACGACTTCAGCCCTGCCCTTAAGAGCCTGTCGAACCGTTCTTGCCATGCACTTCACCCCAGCTGCCATTTGCCATTGTTTTTGTAGGTCACTCAATGTCATCCTATGGTGGTTGAGTGACATTTGAATGAGTTGTGGTCAGTCAGTGGAGAGTTGTTTTTGCCTTGTGCCGGTCTGTAGCTTTGTTGTCCCCAGTGTCTGCTGCTTTAACTTGTTCTTATGAACCGCCGTCTTTGAAATTTTAAGGATGGAAGCAACCTGATGCTCACTGTATCCATCTGCCAGTAAAGCCAGAAGTGAACCCTTCTTTTCATCACTCAAAACTTTTCTTTTCAACTCTTTTGGCATCATCAATAGTTATATTTTGATTCCAATTACTTTTGAGGTAGTACTAGAACTTCCCATCCAGCTGGTCCTATTGCAGGAGGACAGTGATGACTACAGGAGTGGTTTTTATACTTTTCCTCGTTAAATAATATTTGATTCAGGTGATCACCTGATCAGTACCTCATTACGTAGAATGAGTTGTGCTTGTGTTGGAATTCAACAGACACTGGAATGGAATGGCTGCCAGACATGTAGAGATGCTGATTTAAGAAAAATTTGGAGTGGTCTCTTAATTTTATCTCATTGTCTTTTATTGTCCATTAACACCTGGTCCAGACCTTTGGTCATTACACATGATCTTCATCAGCAGATGAAGTAGATAGTCAGGTGGGCTGAAACTGTTTGCCAATGAAAACCATGTAACATGATGAAAGCTCCAGAGCAGCTGTCCAGTGGTCCCTGGGGTTAGGAAATAAACATACAGTTTAAACATGAGTGAGAACAGATGGATGATTGGCAGTAGAAATGTAGAAAGAAGAAATGTTCTGATTATAAAAGCAAAAGTGAAGAAATCAATATTCAATGTTATTGATGAACAGATTATTGAAGAACATGATGAGACAAGTTTACTGCTGTGCCTCACATGATACAGTTTCACAGTCTGATTGTATCACTGTATCAGTCAGGCTGTGACTGTGATAGCCTGACTGGTATCTGATGTGTCAAAGAATGAACCAGCAGTCACAGGTATGAACTGGTTGAACAGTGCAGTTGTGGTTTTTTTAGCTTTAATGACAAGGTGTTGGTTGTGTTGAGTTTCTTCGTGTGCTGTTAATTTGTGCAGTCGCACACTGGACATTTCATACCTGGATCCTGTAATGTCTCATCAGCTGCTGTATTGTTGTCAAAAGTGATTTTCTGAAGTGCTACAGTCAGCCCCTGGTGGATATGACCATGATAACACCCCCCTCCCCTCACCTCCCCTTCCAGAAGCTAATGATTCTCTTGTGCTACATCATGTCTTGTTTACAGGTCAGGTGAAGTGTTCTTCACAGTAATTATGTCTGTGTAGGCTCTCAGTCACCCAGGTCATGCTAGTCTTAAGTGCTGAGTTGAAGGCATCCGGACTTCTTTAAAAAAAAAAAAAAAAAGTCCAGATGCCTTCAACTCAGCACTTAAGACTTCAGAGTATTACCCCCAATACAACAATCTCCCCCACCATTAGCAGCAGTTTATCTGAATACATACAGACTCACTACTGTCAACTATGCTGTGTCTCACCTGTTGTCACTTCTGTCTCACCTATTCTTACCCAGGTGTGGGCAAAGTGAGTGTCCGACTGTATTTATAGTTGGACAGTCTGGCAAGGCTGAAACCTAAACTGTCTCTGAGTCTCCTCCAATTTTGAGCCACTTTCTCTGCAGGTGAATAATAAAGAACCAAAATCCTGAAACATATATTACCCAATAATGCAACTCAAAGCATTTTTGTCCAACCTGCTGTGCCTGATTCAAGCAGATTTCCAGTTTTTTAACAGACTCTGATGACATCACTATGATATCATCAGTGTTGTCAACAGTAGAAGACAGAGTGGTGCTGTTATCAGGCAGGTCAGTCATAAACTGAAGTTTGTGAGCAGCATTGTCATGTGAGAGCAGATAGTATTGAGGATGAAGATGAGGAGAGGTTTCAGAGCTTTACATCAGCTGTTCAGTTCACGATGGATCCTCATTGGTCCCTGCTGCCAAAACCCCAGTCCAAATGTTAAGTGCTAAACTGCTAATTTTTAATTCTTGTTAGTTTTGTGTTTGGCTCTGGTCAGTGTTGGTGTCGGGTCAGTGTGTCCCAGTACCACGGAGGTCGACTCCACCCACCTCCTCAGCCCTTTTTCTGGCATCAGAAATCTGAGCCCATTCAAACCATCAGATATTTGTATTCAGTTTGCAGTATTTATTTGTGCCTTGAGCTCTTTTTCTTTTGTCTTAATTCTAACTGAAGAGATTAAATGGTTTTGTTTGACTGAACTGTCAATGTTTGTTGTCTTCATGTGAATCGTATCTTATCAGACTGAGACATGTTCATGATGTGAATCTGAAGATGTCTGCTGCGGTGGATCTGCCTGCAGACCATGTTCAACAGAAGTTTTGCCACGACACATTTCATGCTTGTCACTTGAAGTTGAGGTTTCGTCTCATTGGTTAAGAAATGGAAATCAAACATTCCATCCTCTAACAGCAAGAACAAAATATATCTTCCAATGTCAATCACACTGCCCACAAAGAACTGCCCCCCTACCTGAACAGGTAGGCTGCAGGCAATGAGGTCAATGAGGACATGATCACGATTCTGCACGACACTGTTTTTCATCATGTGGACTTTTGAAGCAGCAAAGTCTTAAATTTTTTTCATATTTATCAGAAATTCTCACACTATGAACATGTTTTTTTCTTTCACTCAAAATGTTGCTCATCAGTAATGAGTGATGAACCATGTTTCAGTCATATAGCTACTGTTTGTCCACTAGAGAGCACTGACTGCAGAGGGTCCTGCTGTGAACCTTGCAGGATAAATCCATGGTGTTTGAACTTGCATGCCGCTCTTTGAAATACCTTAGCAGTACATTACTCACATTAGGTGTAATTGATTGACAGGGACAAGCATTAGCTCTGTACTGACCTTATGTTACAGCAGCTGTGACATAATCAAACCAGGGTCTCATTGTTTGGCTGAAAGCTTATTCTCAAGAGGAATCTTCTCCATCTTGTTGTCAGACACATAATAATCTGAACCAGTCAGTGACAGAAACAAACATTTAGTTTGCACACTCTGATTTAGACAAGTTGCTGCAGTTGTTCTTATTCAGTTTTGGACGAACTGCAAAGGTTTTTGTCCAATTCTGTATGGAAAAAGCAGCATAAAATGTTCCAGAGCATTCAGCCACATCCTGTGTGGCATCCCTTCATCTGCAGATAGACACTGTTCATGTTGTGATAGTGACAGCGGAGACAGTAAATCAATCAGTCATCTCTGCAGCTTCAAGTGGGTGGGGCACCAAGTGGGCACAGTTTGAAATAAGGAGATGAAAGAAATGTCTGACAGGTTGATGCATTCAGCCGGGTGGATGCACTCACACAGGTGGATGAGTTCAAGCAGGTAAAAGCACTCACAGGTGGATGAATGGATGAATGCATTTACACGGGTGGATGCGTTTAGACAGGTGAATGTGTTCATATATTCAGCTCAGCAAGTAAAAAACATTGAAGATACTGACAGGATGTTATCGCTCTGTGTGATTGATTTAGGGTTAGGGTTCATAACAAAGATATAGATTTTATATTTGTAAAACTAAAGCCCTGAAAGGTGGTTATATTTCAATGTTAAAAACTCATGTGCAGTGGACAACACAATGTGGAAATCTGATTTTTATAGTTGGACATTTAGAGCTGCTGCAATAGCTTGTCCACCTGGAGCTGGGCTGTTTCTATATGAAGCCAACATGGAACAAGAAGAACAGATACGTTTCACCACAAGGTCCATTAACAGTTGTTTTGGAGCTTTCACTATTAAGTCATCATCCTCATCAATCTTTCAAAGTCTACTTTTAAAATGACAGGTTCCAGGTGAGAATCCGAAAGCCATGAATTGTCTCAAAATGTTTAACAGAAAAAGGAACAAAATTAATGCTCCTCCTCAGATATTTGTATGAAAATTATGTTTCTCTTCATTATCTGTCAACAACCCAGTAGACACAATCTGCTGATGAAGGCCATGATGTGAGAGCCTCAGATATTTCTCTCTCCAAGTCAGATATGAACCCTGAAGCTGCATGTTGCTGGAGAGTCAGCGGAGGTATTGATTTTGTATTGATCGCAGTATAGATACGTACAGATGAACACAGAAGAGCCAGGTGTCTTCACCTGTCTGACATTTTCACCTCAGTCACAGTGTTGACCTTCAATTCTCACACACTCAAGATCATATCCTTCAATTTGTTTATCAGCACAACACACAACCACACAGGGTGAAGAGTCTGAGTTAGTAGAAAATCAGTGTGAACCTACTGTTTTGTTTTTTGTTTTTTGTTTTTTTATCAGCAGACAAAATAAACACTTCATTGCCATATTCTGAAAACACATCTGATCTTTGTCTTCTTTATTTACTCAGGATACTTTTCCCATGTTGCATTGAATCTGTTGTGAGAAGAATTTCATGCATTGAGAGGATTGTTTTCAAATAAACTTTCTGCTAATTCTCCCTTTGTTTATACAAACTTCCACTTTGATTTTGAAAAATTACTTCTGCACATTTTGCTTCACAACCACCACCTGCATGAAGTCTAGTTTATATTGTGTGTGACAGGACACCGGGACAGTGTAAATGGGCAACATTAAGTGTAAGTGGTGTCAGAGAAAAATGCTTCAGGTCAGAAAATTAATTACAGGTATATATCCAGGTGGTCACGCTAGGTCTTAAGATCAAAGTACTGTTGAAGAGCAGCATTCAGTTTTTTCAACATATACCATGAAAACGACAGTGATGATAAATAAATCTCTCAAGGCTGTAAACCATTGTCACTGCCACTAGATGTCACTAGACCACCACTATGTGAGTCCAGAACCGTCATGTCACCAAACTACAATCACTTCCCAATTTATACAAGAACAACTAAATCAATCCAGACAGGCATCAGGACCAGAACACACTGCCTGCAAGGTGTCTCTTCAGCTACAGATTTGCTGCTTCACACGACACATATCTGATGACATCACAGTGACCTCACACCAGCAACATGACATAAAACCAACTCCTGTCATTTCTGTGTTTAGACTAAAGATGACAGGCATCCATCTGCCTGTGCATTATCTATAGAGGCTTATCTGTAAGGGTCGTGGTTCCACCCTGGACAGGTCGCCAGTCTATCACAGGACTTGCATAGAGACAAACAACTATTCACACTCACACTCAGGTCAACAGGCAATTTAGAGTCACCAATGAAGGTAGACGTGCAGGTCTTTGGACTGTGAGAGGAAAGTGGAGAACATGGAGGGAACCCACAGAGGCACAGGGAGAACATGCAAACTCCACACAGAAAGTGGGAATCAAACCCAGAAAAACCTTTTGCATGACACACACTTGAAAAATATAAATATTTGATTTTTAGCCATTTCAGCAGCTGCATGTGAAGACAGTGAAAGCCACATGCACATATGGTCACAGTAGCAACACAAGGTTGCTTATAATTATGTCTGTAAATTGTCTCTGTCTGTCTTTGTGAGTGTGTGTGTGATGTCCTAAATAAGATTAAAAAGGTTTACAAGGAAAAGAAATCCAACATTTAGTTATTGATAGGCACAGTAGACACACACATACACAAGGCCAGCAGTGTTGTAATAAGGCTAACAGCAGGTTTGCTAATGTCATTGTAACCATCACAAATGAAAAAAGTAGCATCAAGTTAGTGACGCATGGAAAAGAAAACTGGACCCTTTAGCATCTTGTGTGGTTCTCCATCTCAGTGAGGACCAGGACTGAGTCCACAGTTGGACTGGGAGATATATTCAGTCAAGGAATTATCTGCTGGGACCATAAATGCACAAATGACTGAGCCCGTAAAGGCACTAACGGTAAAAATTTTCTGGGTGTTCTGATGGTTCACTGGCCAACATGAGAGGCATTAGTGGGTTACAGTGTGTCACATGTGTGTTACATATGTGTTACAGAATGTTACATGTGTGTTACATGGTGCTACTGAGTGTTAAATTATGTTACAGTTTGTGACAATGTGTTACAGAGTGTTAAAATTTGTTAGTGGTTTTTCTCAATGTGTAAATGAACCCACTCACTGTTTTAATCACACACACATACAATCTTGTTCTGACATGTGGCTTAGAAATTGAACATCTAATAATAATTCCTCAAAACCCTGTTTGTCTGATGAACTCATTTTTTAAAATTTGAGTTTACAATAATGGACAACAGCATCTGGGAAAATATTCCCCTTCAGTAGGTGTCTATCTGATGATGCCGTAGCCAAATTTAAGGTATTGATTGGTAAAAATTAAAATTTGCTGCCAGAATGCCAGAAATTCCTACTACTCATCATTAACAGAAGAAAAAAGGAACAACCCCAGGTTTCTCTTCAGTCCTGTAGCCAGGCTGACAGACAGTCACAGCTCTAGTGAACCATCTATTCCTTTAACTCTCAGTAGACATGACTTTATGAGCATCTTCACAAATAAAATGTATCTATTAGAAAAAAAAAAATCACCTCCTGCCCATGACTGGCAATGATCTACTGTCCAATATAGTAACTTTTGAATCAACTGTAACAACTGTAATCTCCGTAGTTTCATCATCTAAACCATCAATTTGTCTTTTACACCCTAAACCAACCAGACTGTTTAAAGATGTTCTACCAATAATTAACACTCTTTTAGATCTGATCAATTTGTCTCTATCAATAAGCTATGTATCGCAGAGTTTTAAGATTGCAGTAATTAAACTGTTTTTTAAAAAACCTAGATGACTCAGATAATTTAGCCAATTATAGACCCATATCTAACCTCCCCTTCATTTCTAAAATCCTTGAAAAAGCTGTTGCACATCAATGATGTGATCATCTGCATAGAAATGGTTTGTTTGAATACTTTCAGTCAGGATTTAGAGAACATCATAGCACAGAAACAGCACTGGGGAAAGTTACCAATGATCTTCTCATGGCCTCAGACAACAGACTGGCCTCCATACTTTTCCTGTTGGATCTTAGTGCTGCATTTGACACCATTGATCATAATATTTCATTACGGAGACTGGAACATGTAATTGGGATTAAAGGAACTGCACTAAGCTGGTTTAAGTCATATTTATCAGATAGATTTCAGTTTGTTCATGTTAACAATGACTCTTTCTAAGCACACTAAAGTTAACCACGGAGTTCCACAGGGTTCTGTGCTAGGATCATTACTTTTCACCGTTTATATGCTTCCTTTATGCAACTAGATCAGGAAGCATCACATTAATTTTCACTGCTATGCAGATGGCACGTAGCTTTATTTATTTATATATCCAAATGAAGCTAATCAGGTAGTCAAACCTCAGGTTCAGGTTCAGGATGACCTGTAACTTTTTGTTACTCAATTCAGAGAAAACTGAAGTTATTGTACTTGGCCCTAAGCACCTTTGACAAATATCTGATCATGTACTTCTTCTCAATGGCATTACCTTGGCCTCCAGTGTATAGGCCAGTCATTTTTGACCAGGACATGTCCTTTGTCTCTCACATTAAACAAGTCTCTAGGACAGCCTTCTTCCACCTGAGCAATGTCATGTTATTAAAAAATATTTGTTGTGTGTGTTTAGATGCATGTGTGGCAAAAGGTGACACTTTTAATGTGGTCTTTGCGGAGATATTTTTTGCAGTAGAAGCACAATATGTTTGTCTTTCTGTCCTTACTGCTAGGGCAGACCTGACACATCTTTCTTTTATAATCAGGTGGCCTCAGTGAGGTTGTGGCTGTGGCTGTGCTGGTTGATGTTGAGGCAGGGTTGGCTGAGGAGGATGCTGGCGCTGATGCTCTTTTTGTTGCTGATGGTGTGGACAGAGTGCTAGGTGAGCTCTGCAGCTGTCTGACCAAGACTGCAGCAGCTGGGTCTCGGGGCACCTGTTCCCTTCGCTCAATCAGCGTCTTGACAAGGGAACTTCCTAGCTCCTCAAGAAACGTTCTCCATTCTTTTTTTGTTTGAGTTCCACCCTCTGTGGATGTGGGTCCACAACACAAATGCATTGTATGCATTAGTGTCTCCTGGTCATTCACTGGCAAGTGTAGATGGCAGTCAGCTTGTCCAGGTTGTCCACTCCTCCTTTGTTTTTATTATAGTCAGCAAACCTTACGTTCCCAGGGGTCATTTTGATGACAGTTGCAGCAGCTGCCCTGCCATGTAACTCAGGCGGTACTGAGCTCCAACACGTTACCACTTTTGGATTTGAATGTTTCAGCAGGAGCAGGAGTAGCTTCAGCACCGGCGACCTCCTCATCAGATTCATCAGATGTGTCTGTGTCTTCTGGTTGATACTCTACATCGTCTTCCTCCTCAGAAACCTGCTCATCTGTATCACTATTCTGCTCTGTGTCTGCTGCCTCATTTTCAACAAAGATATGATCCAGAGTCTGGCATGCTGCAAACTGGAGATGTGTACTCTGCAAGTCATCAACTCTAAACTGAATTGGTCTGTTTAGACGTTTGTTTTGTTTGTTCAGGGACCGAGACAAAGAGAGAAGCCTCTAACTTAAGCTCACAGGGTTGGGAGAGGAGCTGGCTGTCAGTGGGCTGTTGGCTGACAGTGTTAGTGAGCTGACAGTGTGTTTATGATTTCAGTTTTGGCACAAATTATTGTTTTAATAATTATATTACAAGTGGGTGGAAACCGACCCTAACAAACGTTAGAGTTTGTTACAGTGCATTAGTTTTTTACAGTGTGTTACAGTTTGTTAGTGTTACAGTATGTTAGAGTGTGTTACAGTGTGTTTCATTGTGTTACAGAGTGTTACAGTGTGTTTCAGTGTGTTACAGTGTTATATTGTGTTAAAGTGGGTTACAGTATGTTACAGCTTGTTAAAATGTATTCATAGTGATGAAGGAACATGTGACTCAGACCCACATTCTAATTCACTGATGTGTTTTTAATGGCAATAATACAGCTCTGTGGCTCAGAGGAACATCATACATCACCCTGTGATACATACGGGTCTTCTTACTGTGATACCTTCACTGCTGGTTCAGCACAGTGAAAAAAAGCAGGCAAAAAGCATCAGAGGTTTCTTGTGTATCACTGATGTGCATCAGTGACTACAGCTGTTGTGGTGAAGGAGTATGGGCTGAGGAGCAAGGCCAAGGTGTAGTGACGATGTCCTTCAGCATGGGCCTCAAACACCACCTGCTCACACACACACATATACACACATGCACACACGGCATTGTATTCATTGTTATCCTCAGAATAATAAACAATGGAGACAGAAAAATTAAAGAGTGATGACACTTGTTCAACCCTCAAAGTCCTCTTCATCATGATCCAAGGTCAAAATGGAAAATTTAACCTGTACAAGCTGGTAGAAGTTAAACAGCTGGAAGATGAAAGAACATATGTTGAAGTTGTGGGAGGTAGAAGTAGATGAAGTATTAAAGTGTTTTTTCCTTGAGTTTTACAGACACACATGATAAGATGACTACTCAGAGTCATGTTGAAGAAGTGACTTGTTCACTGTTTTGTGATCATGCAACACAGTTTGATCCTCAAAGAATGACAAATCATTCTTATATGTCCTAATACAGCCTCACTGCTGTTTTATATCTCTTGGCCCCTGGGTTAGGGTATTTAGCCTAATTATATGTATGAAGCTGGTTCAAACTTACATCAGCAACTTCATGGAAAGGTTTGCTCCCCTCATTCTTCCAATAAGCTTTGGTGTCAAACTCAACACGATAGACTCCAGCAGGGAACTGCTCCTCTGTGATCAGGTTATGTATCTCTCCAGTGGAGTCCGTTACTCTGTAGGAACACAAAGTGAAATCTGTCTGCATGGTTTTCATTTATTGAACATATTACACCCTTTCGTTCAAACTCTACATACCCATTAGCAATCTGTGTCCATCCTCCATCAGCTGCCCTCTGAGACACCCTGAGTGGCACTGATCCAGCTGGAGTTCCTTTCACCGCATCAAGGATCTTCACCATCAGAGGACACTTTGTGTCTGAGCCCCCGTGTTTGTCCTTCAGCAGACACAGGACCAAACTTCATCCCTCATCATCATCATGTGGTGTGGTGAGTCTCAGATACTTCAGTCAGTACATCACATACACGTACTCTGTGTCCTCAGTACATCATATGTAGTACCCTGTGTAACCCTGTGTATCCCTTGTCTATGAAGCCAAGACAGTGACCAACAATGGTGAGAGTTCCTTTATTGTTTTATACTATGTTTATATACTTCAGACCATTTTGGAACATTTTGCTTCCTGTAGTTCACTCTCTGTGTCAACAACAGCTGTGAGTGTGAAGTATATGAGACTTAGCATTAGTCTGGTAAATGATGCAGTTGTCATTCGACCAAAGGTTGAAGTTAGATCTTAAAGGTCAGGATGGAGTCTGAGGTTCCTGCTTTAATGTCCTGCCCAGAATAAAATGTAAAAAGTACAGTTTACCTGCAGTAAAGGTACTCTATGTCTCACTGTATTTTTTCATACTGACTTAACACAAAACAAATGTGAGCAGTTTTCATTTCATGTTTAATGAGCTCAAAGTACAGCTGAGCCAGGAAATTTTGGTTTCATTTACAGCTCAACCCAAATTGCTTCACCAACACTCACATCCAATTTAAAGTCCAAACAGTCTGTCCAGCTCAGTGGATCAGTGAGATAAACTTATCTCCTGTGTTTACAGGACAGTGGAGCTGAGGAGACTGAACCACCTACAGGCAGGTCAACAACCTCCTCACAAATCAATCGAGTTAACTGGCTCAGTCAGGAATAACCGTGTATTAACTGTTAAGTGTGTTACAGAAAGACTGTGTTCAGGTACATTGATGTTCACCAGAAGGTTCAGCTCTGTGATCTGAGCTCATCTTAAAATGAATAGTTATGGCTGGTGTTAAGTTAACATGTCTCCAGTTTCATGAGTTTACCTTGTCCTGCATGGACAGAGAGTCCTTAATGAAACTCTTTGTCTTTACAGTGGATCATGTTAAGTTTAATTATATATTATAAAATCACCATCATATTAATGACACTCATGTACTGTAACAATGTATTTTCTTCCACACAGCAGCAAACTAGAGCTAAGGTCTACAGCCTGTACCTTAAGGTTTCTTAAAACATTGTGCAAGTCTGCATATGTATAATATTGTGTTTATAGCTTTGTACCAAACACAACAGACACATGATCGTACAGACACTGACCGTGGGGGCGGTGTGGCCAAGCAGCACAGCAGATGCCAGGAGCAGACAGGGCAGTGGTTGGAGCATGGTTGACTGATGGTGTTCACACACCACCACCAAAGTCTCAGGCCTCTTATAACAGCCCCAATCCCCCACCCATTCTGCTGTCAGCTCTGTGGACCATGTCAATATTTGGATAATGAGTAACTTAGACTGAATGAGCTGTGGACCAAACCAGAGCAAGGCACCACAGTCCCTTCATCCACAGACATAAGCCTGCAAGTGCTGAGGGCCCCTGCTGTCCCTCAGCACAGAGGAGGATGGGGTCTCACCGTCAGTTCGGCCTCAGAGGACTGTGAACCATCACTGGAGTGTCAGCATATATACTCCTCAAACTCCATCATGGAGTCGAAGGGGCTCTGTCGCTGTTAAGCTGGATGTTGGTGTGTGAGCTCCATTGATGTAGAATTCTTCCAATTTTAACACTGGTCTTAGGAAACCTTCCAATTCTGACTAAAATACATGATTGTGTACATGCAAGTACAAGAGCCCAAGTATCAATCTGATACCATTATTCTTCGCTACACTAAAACCTGGTCAAGGCAGATGGCCGCCCAACCTGTGCCTGGTTCTGTTCAAGGTTTCTGCCTCTTAAAGTTTTTTTCTCACCACTGTCACTAAGTGCTGCTCATGGTGGGATTTGTCAGGTGCCTTTAAATAATTCAATAAAGAGTTTGGTCTAGTCATCCTGAACCACCATCTCTTACAATAAAGAACTATGTCATCATTGACATTGTCATTAGCACACTTCATACAGTACTCTGTATGCATAACTTTATACTTTATTGAGTCATGATTTTATAAATGACATTATGACAATATTCAGTTTGAGGAACATTTTATTGTTTGTTGTTATTTTGAACTCACCCAACCACTGCCTCAACACATCCATTGATGCACAGCTCATCTGTCAGTCTAACCCTGAACCATACTCCTTCACCTCTCATTAACAAGAGACATGTGGTTATATGGAAGATTAAAGATACATCATGTTTGATATTAAAGGTCTAAGCCACCACCTGGATTCACCTGGACTGGAACCTGCTGCTATTTAACATGTAAAACATTTACATCTCTGATGCAGTTAAAGTTCTAAGAAGATACACTGAATGATTCATATGGTCAAAGTAACGCCATGCTGTTTTGAAGTGTGATGAGTTTATTTGACATGACTTTCTGTCTGTGTCCTGTTTCAGCAGATGTGATGTAAAGGCCCGACGACCTATCACTGTCATATGAGCTGAATGAACTTATCCAGTACAGAAGCCTCTAAAACAGTTACTGGATAAATGAGCCCCTAAATCTGAAACTTAATCTCACGTCACCTTTTAACCTGTAGTTTACAGGTCCCATCCAACACCCAGAGCGACGAGTCACTGTTGCTGACACTTTCCAGACTGACTTTTTTCACTTTGGGGACTCTTCTTTGAGTCCTTTCTACTTTTTCTGGATTTGTTCTTGGGAGCATGACTGATGGCTGTCTGCAGCTGTCCAGGACTCATCTGACCATCATGTGCCTCATCCTTGTGTGAGTAATCTGGCTCTTTTGACAGAGTTTGTATTGAAGCAGCTTTCCCCATAGTGTTTGGGCTGATCCCTGCTGCCTCTCCAGCCTCACTCTGGACAAGGTGCCCAGCTTCTTCTGGTACTTCATTGGTTGCCACAAAACCTACACTTCCTGTCTCTGATGAGCTCAGGTCTGGTCCATCTGAGGATGTAGTCTTGTCCACTCCTTCAATGTCTGGATAAGATGTTAGTGATATCTGACCACATGCATGAGTTACACTGTCAAGTGCTTCAAACTCTGGGTCCAAACTGACCTCTGCTTTGAGATCTCCAGCCTCAATCTGTTCACTTTTAATGATGTCTGTGCTGTAGAGATCAGAGTGATGCCTGTGTTGTCCTGATGCCAATTTGCTCAGACCAACCTCTTGGTCTTCACTGGACAGGAAAACCTGTTCTGTGTCCACCCTGGAAGAGGATGTGAGCACCCCATCCACACCCTCCTTGTTAGCACCACCTACTAACTCTTGACCAACTGTATCTTGAGTTGTCACAGTTATGTCAACCTTCTGAGAGGAACCTAATCCTATTTGATGTGTAGTAACCTCACAAGCCATCAGTGTTTCTGTTAGCTCTGAAACTGGCACCACCTGAATCATCTCTGTATGTTCAACTGTCAGCTGAAGATTTTCCTCAGATAAATATTTGGTCCCTGGGTACTGTGGGTTCCTCTCAAACAGCTGCTCGGACATGGTGCTTTCTTCTTCTTCTGTATGGGAGCTTACAGTTTCCTGTGAAGGTGATGTCACATTGTTCCCTTTTTCTCCAACTGTTATATTAGTTGATCTGATCACGAGTTGATCTTTGAACTGAGAGTCTGTTTCTAAAACATTTTCTGGTTCACTTTCATCATCTTTATCATATGAAATGCTACTTCTTTGCTGTATGGATGGCTCTTCTTGCTCCTCTTCCTCTCCATCAATCACACTGTTATCTAAGATGAGCTCCTCTTTCATTTGAGAAACTGTACAGGTTAAATTTTTTTCACTGTCTTCATCTTCATCTGAGATACTTGTTATTTGCTGAACAGGTGACATCTCCTCCTCCTCCTCTTTCGCTCCATCACTTTTGTCATCCTCTAAGACAGACTGATCTTCCACTTGGGAAATCACACTTGCTGAATCTTTTCTTTCAATCTCTTCATCTGGGTCTTTGGAGATGCTAAAATATGCCTCCATGGATGATGCCACTTCCTCCATCATATGCTCCTCTTCCTCTCCAGTACTTATATGTCCAACTGCAATTAGGTGATGCTCTGTTGGAGAAGTTCTTCCTGATGCATCTTCTCTTTCATTCTCTTCATCATGGTCATCTGGAACATTTTGTTTTACAGGTGAAGCCACTTCCTCCACAAACTCTTCCTCTGAAACACTGATGTCATCAGAGATTAGCATATCGTCCACTTCAGAACATTTGCGTGTTGCATCTTCTCCTGTTCTTTCTTCATCTTGGTCATCTGAGTAGCTGATAGTTTGCTGTACCAGTGACACCATTTCCTCTACAACATCTTCGTCATCCTCTTCATCAGTAATGTGGTTATCTGAGATGACCCTGTCTTCCATTTGAGAACTTGTGCTCAATGCAATGTCTCCATCCTGATCATCAGAGGTGTTGAAACTCTGCTGTGACGCTCTTCTCTCCACAATACTCTCCTTTGTTTCACCATCCCTGATTCTGCCTGTGGCCTGATCCAGGTCTACTCCTGATCCCAAATTCATAATTTGTTGATCGTCATCTTCTTCTTTGTGGTCAGATCTACTGTCTTCTAACATTTGCTCTGATGTTGAAATGTTTGGTAAATTTGAGTCTTCTACCTGCAAAGTGAGCTCATTCACATATCCTTCCTCAGGATTAGTTAAAATAGTGCTCACAGTTTGTAAAGAAGTTCCTCCTTCAGGATGACCTTTGTCTGTTTTATCCCATTCATTATGGCTCACCTGTACTTGTGACATTGCCACTTTATCAGTGATGGAGCTGTCTTCGGACACATTTACAGTTTCTTTTGAGATCTCATTTGATGGGGCAGCTATGAAGAGTCGTTCTGGCTCAGCCTCCACTACTTCCTGTGCTTCACTGGTGATGGTGATAATGTCCACCATATTCTCTTCTACCTGGAGACAATACGCACTAATCTGATCTGTTTCCAAGTCTGAAACATGTTCCCTTACTAGGCCGATATCTTCCTGCTGTTCCCTTTTACTTTGACCTAATTCATTGGACTGAGGCTCTGACCCAACCTCAGATGTTGTGTCCTCTGGACCATCCACTGTGCTGAACTGAACCAGTTTTCTTTCTTCTCCTTCTGTCCAAGGTGCTGCTTCCTGTCTACTCACACTTTCCTCAGTGAAATCATGTATAGGATCATCTGAAGTACAAGTGGCTTCCTCTCCATATTTACACGGTGAAATGTCTTCCTTTTCTTTGTCTGTATCAACTAAATCAATTACGTCTGATTTGGCTTCAACAGTTTCAGAGACACGATCATCCTGCTGTTCATGATCAACCTTTGCTTCTTCTGCATCCTCTTGCGGATCAATGAGTTCAGGACTCATATTTTTAAATGTGTTTGTTGGCATCTCAGTGACCTTATTCAAGTAATTGGGCACAGTTTCATCTCTTGTAGCTCCTGGTTTGTCTACCAGTTCAATTGATGTATGTGGACCAACTGGCCCTTTCACATTAGCTTCCTCAAGATGTAGATTTGAAGGTTTTTCTGATGCTTGTGTTGGATACTCTTGGATAAACCCATTGTCTTCCTCTGCACTTTGGACCAACTCACTAGGATCATGAACTATTGTGTCTTTTTCAGATGTGGTGGTGATCATATCTTCAGCTGGCATCTTGTGAGATAGAGCACTGCTGCCCATCATTACCTCTTCCTTTGAGGCCAGATGAGCAGTAGCAGTAGTGAAGGTATTATTGTCATTAATGGTCTGGTCTTCCTTTTGCAAATCTAGCCTACATGCTTTCATGGGATCATTGGTATTGCTTGTTTGCTCCAGTGAAGGAATTCCTTGAAACTGGTTTACACCCACCTGCTTCATATTCTCTGTCCCAGCTGGCCACACTTCAGCCAGTCTGACTTCTGGCTCCATGACTACCACATTACCACGGCCCATTCCCATTCTTGACTGCCCAACACCAGCTCCCAAAGCAGTAGCTGGCCCTAACCCCATCTGCCCTGGCTGCCCATGCCATGTTTGCATTAAATTTCTTTTAACTCTCGCACTCCCCTGTTTAGCAAAAATGTGTCCTGGCAGGACACTTCCCTGGGCTGCTGTGCCTAACACCCCCTGAGGGGGAGCAGCCTCTTTTACCAGGATAGCATCTCTGGGCAAAGTGCCCTGAGGTGACCCTGGGTCCATGCCCTCTGTCTCACCTGAACCACTTTTATCTTTAACTAATATATACTTACCATTAGTATTTGGCCCAATTACTTTCCAACCCTCCACAGGGACAGAGACTTGGGACATATCTGGGCTACCAGGTGGCAACACAGTGGGGCTGACTGGACTGGTGGGACTGGCAGGATTCTTGGATTCAGGACTCTCAATGCTCTGGATAATTATTTCAGAAGGAGAGTGTTGGGGTCCACTGATTGGGAGTCCAGAAGGAGTCTGGAGCCCATTGACTACATACAGGACTGGAAAATTGGTTCCACAAGCCCCATCTGCCAAAAGAACTGTGCTCTGAAGCTGTGGTTGAACTACATAGTGCATGGGCTGTAGCATAGGGCTGGTGGTGTAGTAAACTGGCTGCTGCTGTAATATAACTGTCTGAACTGGATGGGGCAGAGCAGTAGAATCACTGATGTTAGTGACCTGGGGGTGAGAAAATGCCATGGATGGTGGCTCAGTGCTTACAACACTGACAGATGATTTCATCACTTGCTCTGTCTTTATATCGGTGTGCTTTGTCTCAACAATCTGCTTAACAACTGCTTCAGTAATATCAACAGAAGTTTGGATGTTCGCTAATTTGCCTGTCAGAGAGGGTTTTGGTGTAGGAGGAGAACAGATCTCAGCCAGAGTCTTGAACTTTGGCCCAAAGTCATGGAGGGAGTGCAGGTCGTTGTCTGATTCCAGGAGGCTGCAGCAGCCCACTGAGCCAGCGGAGGAGCCCTCGCCCTCGAAATCATACTCCAACAGACCATCCTTCACTGGCACAGCACATGCTGCTTTCTACTCAGGGCAAAGAAAAGCAAAAACACTTAATAAACTCAATAAACTCTGAACAGAGGTTTCTATGTAGAACAGCTACATGCAAAGCTGCTATAGTACCTGTGAGTAGTAGTCATTGAGGAAAACATCAGGTAGGGCTATGTCCTCATAGAGAACTCTTGTGTTTTGGGCAGCAAATCTTTGTCTGCTAAACTGCGCTGCACCACCATGGTTCAATGTTTCCCTTGAAAACTTGTAGGCATTGTCGACCTCCATCAAACTTTGCCTGGTTTCCTGAAACTTCTGGATAGATTTATTGTACAAAGTACTTGTCTGATGAGTTTTGATGATGTTTGAAGGAACACTGTTGATGTTCAGTGCTAGTGCCATTTCACCTTTCTTTTGGGTGCTTATCATAATAGGAACACTTTGGAGCGGCACTTCCTAAAACAGAATAGAAGAAATAAAAATAATGTGAATTTAAATGATCTGTGAGTTGCCCAGTTGATTCACCTTTGACCACCTCTCCCCTCTAACAGCTTGGTTTCTGCACTTTTATTACAAAAATTAGAAAAGAGTGAGGAGTCCTTCTCTGTCACCTTATCCTCCCCCCTGCCCTCAGTGTGGTAGGATATGAGGTGTTCTTTGGCATCAAATGGTAGATCACTGAATTGGTCAGGAAAGATGGTATCTGCTCCTCCACACTGACAGAACAGCAGGAAAAGAGGAATGACTGCAAAGAGAAGTGAAACAGGTTGTGTCCAGATTTTATATACAGATTATATCTCTATACTGAAACCATTTTACGCTACAATGATGGTAAGGGTTATGGTTAGAGCTTGATTAATAATTCCTGATGTTAAAGTCATGTTAAGTAAATCAGGATGTGTGTTACCTTTCCCAGTCACATAGTAATGGTTTGTTTTTAAGTAGATACTCTGTAAGTAAATACACAATAACTAAATCACAATAAAAACTAATATTACAATTAACCATCATGAATAAAACCTAATAACAGTGTGCTGTGTTGAATTGAAAACCATTGTGAATCATTATTAAGGTGAGGTATTTAATGGTTCTTTAATGAACATCTGTTCTAGCTCATTTAATGCAAATGGCTACAGATGAATCAGTGAAAACAAGAGCAAAAGGTTTGTGTAAAACTGTGTGTGTGTTTTATGGTGATGAAATGTTAGTGTGTGTTGCCTCAGCTGACTCACACAACAGTAAGCACAGAGCCACGAGCAGCAGGCCGATGGCCGGGGCAGACAGCTCAGAGAAAGTGGTTCCCAGTTTGGCTGCCTTTAAGCTGCAGTCCTCTGTTTCCACACAGGTACAAATGTCCACAGTAAAAATCTCATTGGTTGGACAGGACAGACCCTGTGCATCCATCACCTCAACCTGCACAGCATATGAGCCGGACCACAGCTTCTCCTGTGAGTGAAGAGCTGCACTCGTCTCTAGAGATGACACATGACACAGCCGTCACACAGGCTTGTTACATCACTAATACTATTACTTCAACTGCATGTCAGGTTTAAAGTGAATGTTTCTGATCAGTTAAAACATTTTTTTTTATTTTGGTGGTGCTGCACTTTTTACATTATATTCTCTTGGTTGAATTCTGGACTTGAACTTGAACATCCTTGTTCTTATACACTTTATGGTTTTACTGCATTTGATCAGTCAGTCAGTTTATATCATGCTTTAACTAATCATACTTTCCTGAAACCTCTTCTTACCATTGATGACTTCTACCAGCCAGCTGCCTCTTGTCCCGTCAGGAATGACTCTGAATGTGAATGGAGCACCATTAGGACGAACATCTTCATCACTGCCGGTGATAATAACAGTTTTCTGATCAGAGCACAGAGTGCTGTGGGTGGTGCTGAGGGTGGGACAGTGGTCATTGGAGTCAGTGACTTGAATGGCGATTGTTCCCGTGGCTGTCTTTGATGGCATGTCTGAGGAGGACAACAGGTCCATTAGTCAGAAGATCCTGTCTGTTTAGGGTTTACTCTTTCTCTCTGTTTCTCTCTTCTCTAAACTGTTCACTCCATGTGCATTCCTGTGAAAAGCAGCAGTGGAAGCTCATCGTTTCACCCCGGCCTCTCCTCATTCTATTTCTGACACATTTTGAGTTACAGAGTGGTTTCACAGGTTCTGTCAAAGACCAGTGTGCTTCACTTCATAAATGACCTCAGGCACCTGCTGATCCAGCTCTTAAATCATGTTCAGAGAATTAATTAGAGTTCTTCAGTGAAAGAGGGAAGAAGCTGTTAGACAGATTTATCCTGAGGGGAGAGTAGAGGCCTTATGCTTTACGAGTTCAACAGATTTTAAAGTCTTACCTTTGGTAATAGCCAGAATCTTGGCAACATAGGTGCCATTCACCAGGAACAGTGACTCTCTGTCTGGTGCTTTGCTGAGTTTAATCTCTGCTGTTTCTTCATTGATGGTAAACCAGTTGTCTGGATCGTAGGCTTTAGCATAGCTGACCCACAACCAGTCAGAGAAAAAGAACAACAAACAACAAGAGGAACAGTTTAAGCCAAAATGGTGATTGGGTCACAGGAGCAGTTCAATATGTGTGAAGATGATTATCAGTCGGATGTCTGTGTCAGTAGTAACTTTAACATTAAGACTGGAGGCATCAGTCCAAGAAACACACCTCCCAACACCCCTGAAGCACTGATGAGCACGCTCCCTTCCTTACACTGTTGATGCTAAGCTAACTGCCTAGTTAGCTTCAGTACAAACTTTGTGCAGACAAGAGATTGATATCAATCTTCTCATTTAACTGAAGACAAGAATCAATGTTTTGTAAAACTGTCCTGTTAAGTGGTTTATTGTTAGCATAGTTATTGTCAGGTCTAAAAAAATCTCACTAACTATTACACAGATGATTATGAAACTAGGTTCAATATCATCATCATTGTCTCAACCTCCAGTTCATGACTGTAAAGCTGCTGACCGTCCTGTCAGACTTACCTGATGTCCTCAGCTGGTTTCCCTGTGTCTGGATCGACAGCAGTAAACACTGTGATTATGCCGTCCTCAGGGACTTGATCTGGATCCTCTGATACTGACACTGTCTTGGTGCATGGTATGAATGCTGGACCCTCTGGCACATTATTTACTGCTATTTTAATGGGATAGCTTTTTGCTGGTGAATGTGGATTTGGCTTTGTTCCTTGTCCTGGTTTAAGCCCAACACTCGCTCCAGGCTCAACATTAGCCTGGAGTTCTTCATTCCCACCTGCTTCCACATCCACATCTCCGCCCAGGTCTACCCCTGTACCCCCACCAGCTCCAGCACCGCCAGAAGCTCCAGAAGGCAGAGCACCACCCTCTCCAACCTGAACATCCACATCCATCAGAGCAGCACCACCCTCCACCAAGGGAACTACATTCTCAATGAGCAGGCCAAGTTCCAGATTCTGGACTTCTTCAAAATCCACTGGCTTTTTGGTCCAGGAGAGAAGGTCCAGGAGAGAAGGGGCAGCAAACAAATTTTAGAATTTTACCCAAGATGAGTTTCAGAGAAAAACAAATGAAAATATCATATACGAGGAAATACCTTGATCAGCTTCAGGATGCCCTCATTGGTTTCTTTGTCTGTCTCAATGGAGAAGAGATTTTCCTCATTTCCTTTGACGATTGTAAAGACCGTCATCCAGTTGTCTGTGTGCTCAAGGTCTTTGTCCAGAGCTTTGATTCTCATCACAACCACATCAGCCACATTTTCATCCACTGACCCAGAGTACTGCAGACACAACAGATGTCTGAACATGCAGCCGATAGTACAGAAGTCCTACTGTCAGTATTGTGTGCTTTAGTTCTGTTCTCAGTGTGACCACCAGACAAAATCAGCACTGAGAGGATGGAGAGTCAGAGGTAGAGAAGCAGGATACAGCAGATGCACCTGTGATCATATGACCTGAGGTCTGATTAATTTCTATTGAATCAGCTTCTTTAACCTGTGGTGATTCAGTTCACCAGTTTATGCTACCAGGAGAGTCTATGACATGTCATCTGTAATCCTGGAACCAATTGATTACTAAGAACCTGATTAGTATGAACTGAACTGAAGAGAAAAAGCTGTATTATCATCAATAGGTACATGGTTTATAATGTCCAAAATATCATAATATATAATGTGATCTGATGATCTGTTTTTAGCAATGTATCATACTGATGTAAAAAAAAAAATTCTATTTAACCCTTTTAGAACCACAATAATGTTTTTTCATCTCTTTGTGTTTTTCCTAAACGAAAGACATTTTTAAAAATGTCCCCAAGTCTCCACATCTTTAGAATCAGCTCAACTTCAGCTAATTATATATGTGACTCAATAAAGACTCTGTTCACTGTAATAGGGGATAGTAGCTCAGAAAACAAGAAATCTACCCTAACAAAAAAAACAGACATGCTGTTCTAGAGCTGATTTTAACTTTCCCTCTTTATCTGATCTAAGTTCTGCTCATTCTTTGGAGCAGTAATGATGAAAAATCAGCTCTAAAGCCTCTAATGCTCTAAATATCTTATTGTCCATGTCTCTCTGTCTTTATTCGGTCACTACAATAAACACAGAGCAATTTCTCCTCACTCTGAGATCAGAAAAATACAGGATTGATCCCATTGACTTTGGCTACAAGCAGCTGACAGCTAGGCCTCTGAAGGAGACACTCTGTTTGGCTGTGACATCACCCACTGGAGCCAATAGGAGTGTCCCATGTAGAGACGTGACTCTAGACATCACTATCAAAGATGGAGGATGAGAATGGATGGATAAACACACAGAAGTAAAGCAACAATGCTCCAGTCAAAGGCTCAGACTGATCCAGATCTGAACTAACTTCCTTCATGAGTTTATCACTGAAGTCAGTGTCACACAGGACAAATCAGGGCTTGTTAGAAAGTGCTGATTCTCTAGTTGAAGGAGAAACAAACAGTTCTATTAGGAGCAATAATGCTCTGAAGACACCTAATATCTGGAGAAGGATTAATAGGATTAATCTATTAGATTTGACTCTGTTGAAAACAATTTAATAATCTGTAGAAACCGAATATAAGTCTGCTTACACCACAGGGCCTCAGTCTACACAGGTGGAATTAAAAACACAACGACCCTCCACCTCCAGGCTCTTCATTAATGAAAACTGAACGAGTTCCACCTGTTCTGGTGTAACACAACCCCCTGTGTGTGAGAGGGTATAGGCCACAGTCCTCACCTCAGATTTTTCCAGAGTGGGGATGTTGTCATTGATGTCCAGGACCTTGATCTCCACAGTCCCTGTTCCTGTCAGCCCCCCAACTGCCCCTCCCAAATCAGCCCCCTGTACAGTCAATTTGTAGAAGTCATGAGTCTGTTGGGGTAAAAACATGAAACATGAAGTGTGCTGACAGCCAGAGCTGCCTCTTTCACCACACAGGGACCAGTTGAGCTCTGACTGGCTCACAGCGTAACACAGGTGAGAGAATCAAAGCAGATGAGCCCAGCTCTTAGTGATTTGACAGCTGAGAAAGAGGGGAGTGTGTGAGGCTCTCTGAGGCTGTGTGGACTGTCTCACCTCTCGGTCCAGTGTGGGCTCTTTGACGTACAGTCTGCCCGTCTTCTCGTCGATGGTGAACATGTGACCTGTGCCCTTTGGCTCCTGACTGACGATGCTGTACGAGATTTCTGAGTTAATTGTTCCCTCCTGGTCATTGTCCTTCCCCATGACCTGCATCACAAAGGTTCCTGGGGGAGGGGGGGACGCAGCAGGTCATAGCTCAGTCGCCCAATTCACAGCCACATACACACCTGTTTTTGAAACTAACGAGGCCCTGCACCCATCATAAACATTTTGAGTCATATATAAATTATAAATTAATCATACATGGAGAGTTTAGAGCTGTTAACTGCGTCCATGCTGGTTCCATTAGCTCCAGTTTAATATAAGTCTGAAGGTGGTGCCTGATAAACTCAGCAAACATTAACATGACCATTGCTGTGGTACAGACAGCAGACATTCAGTTTCAACTGAACAGATGTCTGTTCAGTGACATTGTCATAGTGTTTGGCTGCTGAGCACAAACGGAGGTTTGTTTCCAGGAGAGTGTGGGGAAAGAGATAGGAAACAAGTGATGGAAATACACTAAAAGCCATGATTAAATAATCTGAATAATCAATAATTATCAATAAATACAAAATAAATACAAAGAACCTGTTTTCAGACACTATCTGCAGTATTTGTTTGATCAGATGAAATATTCATTGAATGATAATCCACCTTTAGTATAACAATAATATTCTCAGCCAATCTCCATGGGTAGGTGTAGTTTGATCAAAACAGTCAATCACAGTTTGATTCAATTGATGCTGAACTCTGATTAGTTCACTGAAACTGATTAAAATCACATATTCTTGTCATGGGCCACAGCAACAGCTGAAGGAGGAAACAGACACTACCTTCTTTGCTTGCCTCTGTGATGTTCCCAGTACACAGCTCAAAATAAGGAGCATTGTCATTCTGGTCCAGGACTGTGAAGGTCAGAGGGATGTCGTCTTCTGCTGTGGTTCCATTTCTGTATTTAGCTGTTCCTATTAGCTGACAAGGACGTGAGGACAGTCGCTTTACCACTGAAGTGGGTCTACTGAAAGCCAGTTTCATGTTAATGTTTTTAAATGCAACTCAGTATATACTTTCCTGATCCCTAAACTTTCAGCCACATCTCAATGGTGATTGATTAGCCGATAAGGTTATTTGGAAAAGAACTGGGAGTTCTTCATAGTCCAGGTGATATGTGTCAGGTGATAGATAGATAGATAGATAGATAGATAGATAGATAGATAGATAGATAGATAGATAGATAGATCTCTACCACACTGTGTAGCCTGTACAACCCCTGTGTTTATGTACATAAAGCACTACATTAAACCTGCAAAGATGGGCATTGTCACATTTACAAGGGTGTAGCATGAATATAATGTGAGTTATGTGTCATGTGTAGATTGATTAGTTAGTGCCGTGAGGATTGGGGCAGCCCTGCAAGAGAGATTTTTGTCCAGCTGCCATTCTTTCCTCAAGACCTGCAATCTTGTCAATAGCATCACATATGTGAATTATTATACGTTCTGCACCAAAGACAGAGCTGCACTGAACGAGCTGGTGGAGTGAACTCTACTGTTACTCATTAGTAGAGAAAATGCTCCTGTCACAGTTTTTAGCAGGTTTAGGGCATAATCATCATCATCAACTGTTATTAAGACTCCTGCAGTTTAAAACTTTCTGCCAGCAAGAGACACAGGTGTTGTTTTCACAAGTCACAGGTGGCACAGTTTGAGCTGGAGCTGAGGGTACATCACTACAGAATTGAAACTGATCCTGATCCAGGTGCTTATCCTGGATTCTGATCCTGTAGGTGCAGGTCATTGGTCTCACTGATCCTGCAAGTGCAGGATCAGTGAGACCAATGACCACTAATAATTAATGCTGAATTTCTTCTCTGGAGTTAGTGAAGCTTTATCTTCCCAAAAGTCAAAGCCTCCTGATAGATGAACTTACACTGAAGGATGGGTATTTCTCCCGGTCCAGAATAGCAGTAATCCTCACAAAGCCAGTGTCACGGTTCACCACAAAGATGTTGAAGGGTGGTTTGTCAACTCCTGGTCCAGACAGAAAATACTCCACCTTTGCTTGTTTTTCCTTATCAGAACGAATCTGACAAGAAAAGACAGATGAGGAAACGTGATTGTTATTATTGTTTTAACCTGGTTTGGTTGAAGAGAAACACTAACTAAATTAAACCCTTAGAAATGTCCGATCACACAGACCCAAACTGACACTACATCACTGTTAAATACCACGGGACACGTTACAGCAGTAACGTCATATCTTACTGCAGTGACTAACTTTACTTTATACACATGGTGCAGCTACAACATGAGGGACAAATATTATCAGAATAACTAAAAATATAGCATCTTCTTAGGGAGGAGCTACAGCAGCTTCAGAAGAGGATGTTTTGATAAGATTGAAGAGAAGAAGAATAATCTGCTGGTAATAATCTGTCTGGGTGCTGTGATGATTTTCTTCTTCTACTCTCTATTCTACGTCACAAGGTTAGATAACCTGGCTTTATTTATGGTCCCCAACTACATGGACCTGTTAACTGTTACTACACTGGGTAAGGGCTTATCTAGTCACTTTAAAATAGAGACCACATTCACCACCTGTAATAAACACACCTGGAACATCTGGTGGTCTATAATCACTCACTCTTACACTGAGCGAGAACTAGTTGTTACATGTGTACCTGTAGTTAAAACCAGACTTGTTTAGCTCAGGGCTAAATCATTGAGGCTCTTCCCTGCAGCGTCAGTGGCAGAAACCAGCTCTCTGTTTGATGCTCATCTTCCCTGACACTTTATCTTTACACATCATGGGGCCACATTCTGAACAGTGGGAAATAAGATTTGGTTCCAAATAAGATAAAGTCAAATGACCTTGGCAATAAATTCCCTTGTTGTATAGTCAGTGTTCTCCAGCAGCTTAGCAGGAGGAAGGATCCACTCTCTCTTCCTCCTCACTGTTTGTGGCCTCTTCTGTGCCTCAGCACTGAGCACCTGATAGCAGATTTACAGGTTTACATTCTTTAAAGCTGGAAACATGGATCACATGCGTAACACAGACACAAACCAGTTCCTCTGTTCCTCACTTTAGCTTAGCAGTTAGCAATGGCTTCTCTCTCTCTCTGTCTCTCTCTCTCCCCCTGTCTTTCTGCCGCCGTCTCTTTCCCTCCCTCTGTCTCTCTGTCTCCCCCATCTCTCTGTCTCTCTCTCTCTCTCTCTGTCTTTCTCTCTTTCTCTCTTTCTCTCTCTCTCTGTCTTTCTGCCCCGTCTCTTTCTCTCCCTATGTCTGTCTTTCTGCCCCTGTCTCTTTCTCTCCCTCTGTCTTTCTGTCTCCCCTGTCTCTCTATCTCGCCCCCCTTGTCCCCCTGTCTCCCCCGTCTCTCTGTCTCTCTCTCTCTCTGACTCTCTCTCTCTGTCTGTTTCTCTATCTCTCTCTCTCTCTGTCTTTCTGCCCCCCGTCTCTTTCTCTCTGTCTCCCCTGTCTCTCTATTTCTACCCCCCCTCGTCCCCCATCTCTCTCTGTCTCTCTCTCGCTCTCCCCTTCTGTTTCTCTCTCTCTCTCTCTCTGTCTGTCTCTCTCTCTCTGTGTCTCTCTCTCTCCCTCTGTTTTTCTGCCCCTGTCTCTTTCTCTCCTTCTGTCTCTCTGTCTCCCCTGTTTCTCTATCTCTGCGCACCCTCGTCCCCCCATCTCCCTGTCTCTCTCTCTGTATCTCTCTCTC
>CM076656.1:25479949-25496113 GCA_038496675.1 Rachycentron canadum | reverse complement strand
GGAGACATTGGAGACTTCATCAACGAGGTAGGACGACAAACACCTGACAGATTACTGACATACAGTTTTAAAGGTCCATACAGTCTAAAGGTAGATGTTAAAGCCACAACCCCAAGCCCGCCCACCTGGACCCACCATCCAACCTTGCAGGATTTGGTTTCTCTGTGTGTTTACCTGGATTCTGCTGTATTTTTTTATTGAAAGCAGTCAGTGAGGATCAGATCCTCTCTTCTGATTCGTCTCACCTGACCACTTGATCAGTGACTGACCAATCAGGCTGCTTGTTTATGTGCAGTGACTGGACTGATGGTGTGAGCCTGGTCTGAGGAGAACTGGTTTCATCCCCACAGAGATAAACATGAGTCTGATAACTGTCCTCACTTCAGAAGAACATCACTGTGTGTGTGTGTTTGTGTGTGTGTGTGTGTGTGTGTGTGTGTAAGCAGTGCAGAACAGGTAATGTAACATGCAGCTTATCGATTCAGGACCCAGTATTGTACAGATGTGAGTCGTGAACAGTTCATGTTCCTGCTTGTGTAGTTTGTGATGTCTGTCATTGTCATGATGTGTTGGTTTGTCATGGAGCTGCATAAACTCATGGTTTCAGGACCAGATGAATCAACAAGGTTCAGATGTTTTCAGGTGTTTTAGTCTCTGACAGGAGGAACCACAAACTGACACAAAATACAATGAAACTCCACAGAAAGTGATGACACTCATCACCATTGCTGGTCCCTGACAGATGACAGACAGGAAGTCCAGAACAAGGCTCATTTACAACATCTAAGTAGCCTGACATTAGCCAGCCAATGTCACCAGCGGGCAGACAGGGGTTTTCCAGCTTTCCGACTTCATCACTTCCTTTTATGGTTCAATTCAGAAACTGAAGAACTGAGGTATTTAATTTGACATAAGACGATAAGACAGCAGTCTTCTCACCAGGATCATTTTAGACTTGAACCCCAGCAGACAGCAAATCTTCACTGTCTCAGTCCTTGTGAGTCCAAATGCCCAGAATGCATTGTGACAGTCAAACAGCTGTGTTGAGGTTGGTGAATGAGCTTCTTCTGTTAACAGGGTGAAGTGGTGAATCTATTCAGACAGAACTGGTTCTACAGGAAATACACACACACATGCACTGAACTATGTACAGTGTATTGAGTAACTCATGTACCTGCAGAGACTCACACCCTGAATGTTGGCAGTGATGTCATTTCTTATCAAACTGATCCAGCATCAGGCATTTAACCCTGAAACAGTAACACACTAACTGCACATTAACACACATAACACACACTGTAACTGCACAATAACTGGTCAGTACCACAATATATCTGCTCAGTAACACAATATAACTGCTCAGTAACACACATAATAACTGCTCAGTAACACAATAACTGCTCAGTAACACATAACTGCTCAGTAAGGCACTATAACTACTGAGTAACCCACAATAACTGCTCAGTAACACACTATAACTGCTCAGTAACACACTATATCTGCTCAGTAACCCACAATAACTACTCAGTAACACACTATATCTGTTCAGTAACACACTATAACTGCTCAGTAACACACTATAACTACTCAGTAACACACTATAACTGCTCAGTAACACACTATATCTGTTCAGTAACACACTATAACTGCTCAGTAACACACTATAACTACTCAGTGACACACTATATCTGCTCAGTGACACACTATATCTGCTCAGTGACACAATATAACTGCTCAGTAACACACACTATATCACTCAGTAGCACAATAACTGCTCAGTAACACATTATAACACACACAATAAAGGGGGGGGGGGCTCCGACTGAAACATGAGCCTTCAGGGGGAAACTAGAGCACAGTAAGATGAGAACTCAGGTACAAGACAAGAACAGGACGAGAACCAGTTGACAGAAGTCCGAGGAGGTTTTTATCTTCCTCTTCCTCACTGACAGAGGGAATGTGAGTCAGATACAGATCTTTCCTCCGGTGGTGCCCAACCCGGATCAGGGACCAGGCCCAGTCTGAAAGAGGGAGAGTACAACACAGTGTGTCTCTGACAGGTTCTGGTTATGTAACAGTCGATAGAAACCACCAAGGCACCACCCCTACCTGTCATCACTTGTCCTCACCTGTCAGGACACGCCCCTGTCACCTGGCTGCATAGTTGCTGTGAGTCACCAGGGAGAGTGTGTCTGCGTCTGCTTACTGGGCATTGATGTTCATCTGGTGCAACACAAACTGGCATGTGAGACATGAAGGCAACACTAACACTCACTGGTAGACACAACATCTACACACAACTGTACAGGACACACACTCACACACAAAGACACCCAGAGACCAGGACTCAGGACAAGTACTGAGAATCCACAGAGCTTCATGAATTCATGAACTGGACCAGGCTGCAGGATTCCACAGACCACACACAGCTTCAGACCTGGACCCAGGTCTGTGCAGGTCTGTTCACTGTGAAAGATCAGAATGAAGGGGGCCACACCAGCTGAGTCCACTTTAGCTCAATCCAGATCAGAGGGGAACCAGTTCTGTACCTGGAATGAGTTCTTCAGACCCAGATTCTGAACTTAGTCCAGATCAGAGGTTTAGTCGTTGTAGTTGTGGTGTGTGGTGATGTGCGGTGTTGTGATGTGTTGTAGTGTGTTGTGTTGTGTTGTGTTGTGTTGTGTTATGTTGTGATGTTTTGTATTATGTTGTGTTGAGTTGTGATGTGATGTGGTGTGCTGTGTTGTGGTGTGTTGTGTTGAGTTGTGTTGTAGTGTGTTGTGTGTGTGGCCTGAGGCTTTAGTACCATTAGAGTCATACACAGACACAATTACACCAACAGACACCACCATCGGCCCATCAGTCTTTCAGTCCACCAGTCAATCATTCCATCACTCCTTCAGTCCATCAGTCTTTTAGTCTTTCAGTCCATCAGCCCATCAGCCCATTGATCCTTCAGTCTTTCAGTCCATCAGTCCTTCAGTCCAACAGTCCATCAGTCCTCAGTTCATCAGTCCATTGGTCCTTCAGTATTTGAGGCCATACAGACTAGTTTAATATACAGACAGTTACACCAACAGATCACAGTCCACCATCACTCCCTCAGTCCTTTAGTCCTTCAGTCCTTCAGTCTTTCAGTTAATCAGTCCTTCGGTCCATCAGTCTTTCAGTCCTTCAGTCCTTCAGTCCTTTAGTCCTTTAGTCCTTCAGTCCTTCAGTCCATCAGTCCTCAGTTCATCAGTCCATTGGTCCTTCAGTATTTGAGGCCATACAGACTAGTTTAATATACAGAAAGAGTTACACCAAGAGACCAAAGTCATGTACAGGCAGTCCTTCAGTCTGTCAGTCCATCAGTCCTTCAATCCATCAGTTCTTCAGTCAATCGGTTCATCAGTCCATCAGTTCTTCAGTTCTTCAGTCCATCAGTCCATCAGTCCATCAATCCATCAGTCCTTCAGTCCCTCATTTAATCAGTTAATCAGTCCACCAGTCCTTCAGTTATTTAGTCAATCAGTCCTTCAGTCCTTCAGTCCTTCAGTCCTTCAGTCCTTCAGTCCTTCAGTCCTTCAGTCCTTCGGTTCATCGGTCCTTCATTCCTTCAGTCCTTTAGTCCATTAGTTCATCAGTTCATAAGTCTTTGAGTCTTTCAGTCATTCAGTCCTTCGGTTCATCGGTCCATCAGTCCTTCAGTCCTTCAGTCCATTAGTTCATTCTCTCTCTGAGAGAGGTCAGTCTCTGACTGTTGTTCAACCCCAAGATGTTCTCAGGCTGGACTCACTGTCTCTGTATCATTATGTCAAACTGAGACATGTTCAAGCCAGAGCAAAGAAAAAGTTTGAAGCTGCACTTTGAATTGTTGAGTTTCTGCAAGCACCATCCAGCTGTGGTGGAGTCTGTTGAGTACACCATTAGCTGAGATCCAGCTGTGTCAGGTTGCAGAGGAGAAACTGAACCATGTCAGCGAGTGAACCAGGTCACACCTCATCATGTCCTGTATGAGTAAAGAGCCCATGGATCACATGGTCACAACACTTTCCTGTTCTTCACCAAACAAGTCTGAGACTCTGTGTGTTGACTTTATATTTATCACTTCAACCTGAACGTGGTCACTTGACTGACTAACCTCTTCACTTCACACATCCTTGTCTGGAACTGGATTGAGTACCAGTAAGATCTTGGTTACCATCATAACAGAGGATCTGTTCATTGTCTGACTGTAGAGAGATCACACTCAGGGTGAAGATATAATAAATCACAGTGGTCTCTCAATCAATCACCATGGTAACAGAGAACATGTTAATTAATTAATCAACATCAATTTAGATTAAAGCCTCAAATGTTGCACGTTGAAAACTGCATTTCATTCAGACTCACACTGCTCCCTCACCCATCACACACACATACATAGTGTGAAAAGGTTTTGCAGCATTAATGAATACATGCTGCTGAGAGTAGAGACGTGGTGCTGCTGTCATAGGATGTCAGTTTCACTGTGAGAGACCAAATGTTTCCCACAGATTCATTGTGAATGTCTAACTCCTCAGAAACAATGAGACCAGAGTGACTGAGAGAGACATATCCTGCTGTGTGTCAACACACACCGTCCTGCTGCCCTAAACACTCACTACCCCACCAAAAATGAGATAATATACTCATATAAATATGTCAGAGAAGAGGAACAGAATCAATGGTTACATCTCAACTACTGCAGTGCTTTTCTGACAGACCTTTACTCACACTGATCCTTCAGATAGTCCAGAACCAGGAGGTGGTCTAGTCTTCAGTCAGCCCAAAAGGTCACAGGTCAGTCTGCTGCTCATTGGCCTCCACTGACCTCATCTGCTAACTACCCATGACCGCCACTAAGAGGTAGAGGTGTTTACTGCTTTAGTCAAGATCAGAATCAGGATTTACACATTATGTGATGTGAGCAGTGACAGACATTCTTCAAGCTTCTCTAAGTGTGGGTTCGATCAGGCCTCAGTGCAGTGTTGTGGTGGTGGTGGTGGTGGTGGGGGGTTTAACTATGTCTTGTGCTCATGAATGATTCATCAATGGTCTATGATTATTTCACGTGGATTAATCTCCAGAATGGAGCTGATGTTATTGGACTCTTTCTTACAGTCAGGCTGCAGTGCTGCAGCGTTCAACCAGGCATCAGCTCGGCGCCAGACACAGACTGCATCACATTAAACGCTCTGCTGTGGAGCATCAGGCTTCACTGAGCCTGAGACATCATTAATTACCTGCTCACTAATCTGATCACTAACGAGAGACTCAATTAGTCCAGTGGAGCAAAATCTCATTACCTTCAGACACCATTACAACCATGACGCCACAGGTGCTTCCCTGTGGTCTCTGCAGACCTGGTCCAGACCAGATTCAGACCCTGTCCAGACAAGGTCCACCAGAAAAAGCCAGATCCCATCAGGATCCTGGTCTTCATCAGATCTTAGCTCCTCCAGGATCCTGGTCTGTAATGGCAACATGAAGATGAGTCAGTGTGACTCAAAAGGAGGAGAAAATCAGTGTTAGCAGCACATTCATACCAAAAGTCCTGTAAATAGCTGTTTATAGGTCATAGGCCCATTAGTTATAGTTATAATTGTCACATGTTTGATTGAAGAAAAGGTGGTCTGATGACAACAGGAGCAAAGCAGGAAGTCGGGTGACAGAGAGAAGGAAGTCAAATGATGTAGGATGAAATGTGACACAGTTTTAGAAAGAGGTCAGGGTGACTAAACATACCATGACTGACTGATGACTGATGACTGACTGACTGATGGTCCACTGTGAACTGATGGTCCACAATGGACTGATGGTCTAATGTAACCTGATGGTCCCCCGTGACTTGATGGTTCATCATGGCCTGATGGTCCACTATGGACTGATGGTCCACCATGGACTGATGGTCCACTGTGACCTGATGGTTTACCATGACCTGATGGTCCACCATGAACTGATGTTCCTCTCAGACCTGATGGTCCTCTCAGACCTGATGGTCCACCATGGACTGATGGTCCACCATGGACTGATGTTCCTCTCAGACCTGATGGTCCACCGTAGACTGATGGTCCACTGTGACCTGATGGTTTACTGTGACCTGATGGTTTACTGTGACCTGATGGTCCACTCTGACCTGATGGTTTACTGTGACCTGATGGTCCACCATGGACTGACGGTTCACCATGACCTGATGGTTCACCATGATCTGATGGTTCACCATGGACTGGTGGTCTACTGGGGACTGGTGGTCCACCGTGGACTGATGGTCCACTATGACCTGATGGTTTACCGTGACCTAATGGTCAACCGTGGACTGATGGTCCACTCTGACCTGATGGTTTACTCTGACCTGATGGTCCACTATGGACTGATGGTCCACACTGACCTGATGGTTCACCATGGACTGATGGTCTAATGTGACCTGATGGTTCCCCGTGACCTGATGGTTCCCCATGACCTGATGGTCCACCGTGACCTGATGGTCCACCATGGACTGATGGTCCACCGTGACCTGATGGTCCACTATCGACTGATGGTCCACTGTGACCTGATGGTTCACCATGGACTGATAGTCCACTCTGACCTGATGGTCCACTATGGACTGATGGTCCACTGTGCCCTGATGGTTCACCATGACCTGATGGTCCACTATGGACTGATGGTCTAATGTGACCTGATGGTTCCCCATGACCTGATGGTTCACCATGACCTGATGGTTCCCCGTGACCTGATGGTTCACCATGACCTGATGGTCCACTCTGACCTGATGGTCCACCGTGGACTGATAGTCCACTGTGACCTGATGGTTCACCATGACCTGATGGTCCACTCTGACCTGATTGTTCACCATGAACCTGATGGTCCACTTTGACCAGATGGTCCACCATGACCTGTTTGTCCACTGTGATCTTATTGTTCACCGTGACCTGATGGTCCACTGTGACCTGACGCTCCACCATGACCTGATGGTCCACCATGGACTGATGGTCTAATGTGACCTGATGGTTCACAATGACCTGATGGTCCACTCTGACCTGATGGCCCACTGTGACCTGATGGTCCACCATGACCTGATGGTCCACCATGACCTGATGGTCCACTGTGATCTGATGGTTCACCATGACCTGATGGTCCACCATGACCTGATTGTCCACCATGGACTGATGGTCCACTGTGACCTGATGGTTCACCATGACCTGATGGTCCACCGTGGACTGATGGTCCACTGTGACCTGATGGTCCACTGTGACCTGATGGTTCACCATGAACTGATGCTCCACCATGGACTGATGGTCTAATGTGACCTGATGGTTCACCATGACCTGATGGTTTACCGTGACCTGATGGTCCACCATTGACTGATGGTCCACTATGACCTGATGGTCCACCATTGACTGATGGTCCACTGTGACCTGATGGTTTACCGTGACTTGACGGTCCACCATGACATGATGGTCCAATCTCATCTGATGGTTAACCATGGCCTGATGGTTCACTGTGACTTGATTAATTAAATTAAAAATGGCAGCAAATATTTTTAATTGTCCACCTTTCTGTGGAAAAGCTCAGGTGCTGTCTGTGGTTCCTCTCCTGTAGAGAAGATTCTGTCCACCAGCGGCCAACATCGAAACAACATGAGGCTTCACAGGTATGAACCCCATGGCACCATGAGAGTGTCAGACCACTGAGGATGTTCTGTCTCCTGGAGATGAAAGGGGTGTGTGTGTGTGTGTGTGTGTGTGTGTGTGTGTGTGTGTGTGTGTGTGTGCGTGTGCGTGTGTGTGCGTGTGTGTGTGTGAACAGTGTCTCCATTCTGCTGCTGTTTGATGGTCACAAATGGATGACACAGGTTCATGACTTTTACATTAACCCGAACCTGCAGGTACAATAGACTGTGTCTGTCTGGACCAGAAAAAGACGAGGACTTCAGCTGCTCCTTTTTTCAAAATTACATTTTTATTTTCACCCTCACCTGAATATTTCTGGCTTATATAGAAAAGTTGAATTTTCATTTTTTAATATTTAACGTGAATTATGTGACTGTGCAGCAGGGTAAAATGAAATAAACCCAGAGGAGTGAGGGTGACAAAATAACTTATTTCATCTTCATCTGAATGAATTAACATGAATTATGAGGGAATTATGATGCCGTTGTATAATTACATTTTCAGACCTTATCATTTAAATATAGAGCTGAGAGACCGCCAGCCCCTCCCCCCTCAGTCGGGCTCAGTGCTGTGGCTCTCCGGTAGAGGGCGGCACTGAGGCGGAGGGAGGCCGACGTCGAGTCATCCTGAAGCGGGCTGGAGAGTCTCTGAGCTGGGCAGAGCAGACAGACGCGGAACAGGGCCGGTGGACGGAGGGAGGCAGCCTCATGCCACCGGGGTTTACCGGGAATTAACAATCTGACGTCCAGCGCTGCGCGGCGGACTCTGCCGGTTCAGGGCAGGACGAGGACGAGGACCAGACAATGCATCCTCTGGGGGTTTGGCTGCTGATGGCGGCTCTGCAGGTAAAACATCTCATTTTACACCGAGTCCGCTCCGAGCGTCAGGCTGCAGTGGGGCGCAGCTCCATAGATTCTGATCCAGATCCTGATCCAGGTCCAAATCCAGATCCAGATCCTGATCCTGATCCATGTCCAGAGCTAGTGCGGTTTAATCCGCATCCGCTTCATTTTTCTGTCACGGCTTAATTCTCTGCTCTTCTGGACTGAGCCAGGGCCGATGGCAGTCGACGGTCACATAGTGAAGTAAAAGGCTGTTGATCCCACACCTGCTCCGGTCCTGGACCAGATAGACGCGCCCGACGGCTGCTCCATGACAAACCGTTTATCCGTGTGTGTGTGTGAATGACAGGCTGCTGCTGACGGTTGGCGACGCTTTGTGTTGAGAACCGCTGCTGTTGTTGGGGTTGTGATCTGTTTCAGCCCAGTGCACCGTGCTCCAGGTCCGGGTCTTGTCCTGGAACAGGTTTCAGTCAGGCTTCAGGTCAGAGCTGAACCTGTCTCAGCGTAGACCTTCATCATCCGCATCCTCTGTCCAGAAACCTGCCGCGCAGAGCTCCGTCATTGGCTCCTGGGCTCTAAACCTGAGAGGACGAGTCTGAGGACATTTTATATCGTCTCCCATCATGCCTGTCGGCGTGTTATAATGGAATTTGATGTGCAGGTTGTTGACCTGAGAGGTTACACATCGTACAGGTGAATCACAGGTCCTGTGTCTGCCTCTGTCAGCAGAGAACCAACCCCTCTTACTTACAACCAGTCACATACAACTGGGCACCAGTTTCCGGAGAACCTCCTGAGACTGACCGGGGTCCTGAGAATAACCAGGATCCTGAAACTGACCATGGTGTTGATGCTGATCGTGGTCAGGCTGAACTCAGCCATGATCCTGAGCAGGTTTGTTTTGCTCAAATAGTTTTTTTCCGTAGGTCAGACCATCCATGGATGGAGCAGGTCGACATTAGCTTAGCATTAAGCAGCAGGAAGTTTGTGACGATGTCATTTGCAGATGTGACAGGAGGGGACGGAAGTGACTTCAGTCCATCTACATGGTCGAGAGCAACATCCAAAGGTCATAAACAGACCATATTGAAGCTGTGGACCAGGTTCTCCAGAGGTGAAGGAATGTGATTGTTTGGTCCAAAAATCATTTTATAATTTTTTCTATTGAACATTAAATTCTGAAAATTACCATTGTTCCTGAAATCTATGCTTCGTTCTGCTGTGGTTCAGCCCCAACTCTGAGTTAAAGCTGCACTGCAGCAGAGCTCAGACTAAGTTAATAGGTTAGGCTAGGCTATAGACCATAGCTAAGTTAGCTACGTCCAGCAGCAGAAAGTGGATCTGAAATGTTTCTGAGGTGAGTGATGGATGAAAGGATGTTTTCTGTCTTTCACCACAGCAACAAGTCATTTAGTTCACTGTGCTGCTCAGAGGAGACACAGTCTGGTTCAGGGGAGACCAGTTCTGGGACTGGACCAAGCCTCTGCAGGGCATCAAAAAATCTGGTGGTCCAGGACTAGTCCTGATGTGTCTGATGGCCATTCTGCCTGTCAAGGTCTGTGTTGTACTGAGGTGTGTGTGTGCATGTGTTAAATCTCTGTCTCTCTCCTCTGTGTCACCTGGTGTCTCCATTTTATATGTCTTTTCAAATTAAAAGCCCTCTGTAGAGTTATGTGAAGTGTCTATAAGGGAAACACTGTGTTTGTACTGTTGTCATTACCAATCATACCAGCACGTCAATAACGATAATTAATCATTGTAAATAATTGATGTGGACACAGCTGCTGTGCTTCGTGCACAGATGTGCACAGACATGTATGGCTCCATTCATTCAGGTCTGAACATCAGCCCACACACAAACAGCTGTAAGCATCCAACCTCAGCAGCCTGTTGACCAGAGGAGCTGAGCATCATGGGACCAGCTTTAACTGTGTCGCTCAGGTAGCAGCTTCACTGTCTGATTCTTTTTATCAGTCATGCTATAGGATATAGTGGATACCATATCAAGTACAGTATACAGGATAAAGTATAAACATAAATGTAAAGTATAATACAGTCCAGTATACAGTATAGTATACAGTATAAATTATGGTATAGTAATATATACCCTATATGGTATAGAATACAGTACAAAGTATAGTATAGTATACAGTATAAAGAAACATATAGTGTTACCATCCTTCAGTGCTGAGTGTTACATGAATACACATGATGGTTTCACACCTCTAAAAAAAAAAAACTCATTCATGTTATCATTTAAATACCTTAATTTGAGGCCTTAATTATCTCTGAACACACCTTGATGTCATCAATGAGTAAAGTCAGATTCAGACATGAAGCGGTGACACATTTGATCATTGATTGATGATTGGAAACATCTCCCTCATTTTTTCATGACCAATAGATAATACACCCCAGGATCTCAGGAAACGGTCACGTGACTGGACCTCAGTGAGACACTGGTCTGAGCCAGTCCAGAGAACTCTGATTATGGACAGAAGTGTCACAGTTGGTAGGAACCTAACCCTGTCTCCCTGTCTCTGTCTCTCTCTGTTTCTCTCTCTCTCTGTCTCTGTTTCTCTCTGTCTCTCTATCTGTCTCTCTCTCTCTCTGTCTCTCTATCTGTCTGTCTCTGTCTCTGTCTCTCTCTCTCTCTCTGTCTCTCTATCTGTCTCTCTCTGTCTCTCTCTCTCTCTCTCTCTCTCTGTCTCTCTATCTGTCTCTCTCTCTCTGTCTCTCTCTCTCTCTGTCTCTCTCTCTCTCTCTCTCTGTCTCTCTCTGTGTCTCTCTCTCTCTCTGTCTCTCTATCTGTCTGTCTCTGTCTCTCTCTCTCTCTCTCTGTCTCTCTCTCTCTCTCTCTCTCTCTCTCTCTCTCTCTCTCTCCAGGCTGTTCAGAGTGAAGAGGCCGAACACCTGTTGTCAAGGAAACAGGGGGCGTGGCCATGCACAAGGGGGTTTGCACAGGATGAGTACATCATCAACACAGACCGAGAGCTGGGAAAAGGACAGGCTATCTTCAACAGTCAGTACACACACACAGACACACACAGAGACACACGCAGACACACACAGTACAGGAAGTGCTCTGAGCGTCACTGACTGTTCTGACCTTTGACCCCAGGAGCAGGAACAGCGCATTAAATCACTTAATTGAACAACAGCTGCTACAAAGACAATGAGGTCAGAAACACTTTAAACTCTTTGTGGTGTTTGGGTCATTTTACCCTCCATCACTTTAACCTCATAGTTTCACCACAGTTATTCCTGTTACCATATCTTAGATGGCTAACTGTAGCCTGAGTGTGTTTGCTGACTGGACTGGTCCAGAGCCTGGCAGAGACCAAGGCCTGAGGTTTACAGCAGCTGCTGTGATGTCATGAGTCTCTGTCTCTTGTGACTCTGGAGTCAGTGTTTTCATGGCGTTGCTGTAACTCCGTTACCATCTCTGCTCAGCTCTGAACACTGTTAATTATTTAATTGGAGCAGAGGAGCAGTGAATTATGAATGAGAGGAGGGAGGATGGAAGGAGAGATGTAAGTATGAAGAGAGAGTGTCTGAAGGACATGCTGTGAAGGAAAGGAGGTCAGATGTGGAGATCAGCACAGACCAGGTCAGACTGTCTGCTGGATTGTCAGGCGGCCGACAGAGTCCTGGTTTACTGATCCATGAGATTAGCATTGAAGATAACACAGATGCAGCACGACAGGAAACAGAATGATGAGTTGGTCGTGTTTGTGTGTGGAGAGTGTATGTTTGACCTTCCATCTTTCCTATTAAGGCAGTAAGTGTCAGTGACCCCCCCTCCCCTCCATGTAAGGGGTTGCCCTACTTTACTCCTGCCTCATGTATCAATGTCTCAGCCAGATGGAGGAGGGGCATCTGAGATATACAATGAGATTACCCCCCTCCCTCTCCACATTCTCCCCTCTCCCCTGCTTGACTGGTGCCCCCCCCCGAAAGGTGTTCTCCCTCTTCCATCTGTCTGATCAGTGCCCCCCTCTGATTTGTGCCCCCCAAGATTGGTGGTCCCTCCTCTGCTCTGCTGTAGAAGACTGAAGTGATTTTAATAGAAATGACTGATTTGTTTTTAAGGATGATGTCAGGATGTTGTCACTATGGCAACAGCACATGGATGAAATGTCATGATAGAAAATTGTGTTGTAACGTTGTGTTTCTGCTCAAACGGTAACTGATGACACCCCTGAGGACGTCCACCCCCCCAACAACAGTGAATGACCTGATCAGATAATGACAGTCTTTTCAGTTTTCTGCAGATTAAGACTCAAAGTGATTTTTCTTTTCCTCAATTTACAATAAATGAACCAAAGTCACCACGAAAACCTATTGATTGAACAAAGACTGAAAACCTCAGAAGGGATTATGATGGATGATGGATTATGGATTGTTATGGGGTCAGAATATAAATGTCAGTTCACCATAACACAAGTGGAGATGGAGCAGCAGAGTCAGAGTCCTGGGAAAATTCATCAGAGATCATCAGAGACCAGGACCCTGGTCAGATGTTAGGGTGTAGACTGGTTTTAGGGTGTAGTCTGGTGTCAGGCTGTAGCCTGGCTATAGACTGTGTCAGAGTGTAGAGTGGTGTCAGGGTGTATTCTGGTGTGCAGGTGTACTCTGGTTTTAGATTATAGTCTGGTGTGATAGTGTATTCTGGTTTTAGGGTGTAGAATGCTGTTAAGGTGTAGTCTTGTGTTAAAGTATAGTCTGGTGTCAGGGTCTAGTCTGGTGTTGGAATGTAGTCTGGTTTTAGGGTGTAGTCTGATTGTTAAACCTGACGGTGACTCTAACTGCTCTGTCTCAGGTCTTCTCCATTTTTAATGAGGTCCATCTGAAGGATCCTCAGGTCCAGCAGAGATCATGTCCCCTGACAGCACACTGTCAGCAGGAAGAGGAGGGGGAGGAAGAGGAAGATTCAGGGGGAGCAGACCTGTGAATGGCTTCATTAACACCCAGAAGGCCTGTGTTTGTGTGTGTGTCTTTGTGTCTTTGTGTGTGTGTGTGTGTGTGTGTGTGTGTGTGTGTGTGTGTGTGTGTGTGTGTGTGTGTGTGTGTGTGTGTGTGTGTGTTGCAGGTGCAGGAGGTGATCATTGGTAGTAGTCTCATGTTTACTGAGAGTCCAGAGTGTAGTTGCTGGGCTGAGCTATAAGCTGGGGGTGAAGGGTAGTGGGGGCAGTGGATGGAGCTGTGAGCCTGCGCGGCAGCTGATTGATTGTACAAGCTTCCCTGTGTTATCTCTCTGTGGGGTGGGGTGGAGGTGGAGGGGATGCTAGTCGATCCACCAGTGAAGGACCATCCGACAGTCAGGGTGGGGGCAGGAAACCTTGTTTTTCATCTGTGAGATCATCTAAGAACTACACCTGCAATGGGAGACCTGATCATGAGAGTGGGAGGGTGGCAGCTGGTTTTTCCTAAACATGGACTCAGACTGTTCACAGGAAGCAACAGGAAAACTCAGATTCTCAACGTCAGTTAATTCATCCATTATTCTAAAATTAGTAGTGAGAGAGATTCAGGTCACTGTGACAGGAACATCTTTACTAATGAAACAAAACCTGAGCATCTCTAAGGAGGCAGCAGCTAGCTCGCACTTTAAGGTGGAGTGTTTTCTTGGTTTTATTCAATGATCGATGTTTGGATCAATCAATACTCCTTAAATGTCAACTTTGACCATGTTATTAGTTTCTATCAGCTGTCTACTTGACAGATTCTCCAGGTGATAAAACCAAATGCTCCCTTCATTGGGGGAGGTCGAATTACTTTATCAATTACTCTGTCCTCCATCTGTCACATTGCACAGACCAGCTCCACCTGCAGGACTGGAGGAAGATCAAACCATCTGATGCTGGTGCTGCTTGATGTGTCTGTGTGAAGCAGTGATCCACACAAGTTGTGTTATTGTACAAACATGACACATCCTACAGGACAAACTGAAGGATGTGTCTCTTCCTCCTGTTGGGTATGTTTTCATGTTTGGTTCTCGAAGTAAATCAACGTCATAAATGAAGGACAGAAGTTTGTTGAAGACCCCCACACAGACACTCCTTCCCTGATCTACAGTGGGGTGGGGGGATGACCAAAGCACACATTTAAACAAGTAATCTTATCATATTACAACACACACACAGGTGATGGATGGTTGCCTGATGTCCATCTCTGTCTCCACAGTCAGCTTTGTGGACTGCGGTGGTGGGATGGTCTGGTTCAAGGTTGGAGGGTCATCTGATTTCAGGGTGAGTGAGGAGGGCATGGTCTACACCCTGCGGCGCCTCACCCTTGCTCCACAGAACACTGCCTCAGTGGTGGTCTACGCTCAAGACCTGCAGTCCAAACAGATCTGGAAGACCAGAGTCCAGCTCCATGTCCGCCCAGACGGCAACAGCCCCATCCCTGAGCAGGTAAACCAGGAACAGACCACACAGGGAAGGGGAGGACAAACAGAGAATACAACACAATGTGTCATTAGAGCCTGACATCATAAACTCACCTAAGTGTCAGTCTGTCAACTCCCTCAGTTCCTGCTCTGCTCTGTCTACAGCCCCAATGATGAGATTCTGCAGGTGTTTAGATCAAACTGGAATCTGATTGGTTGTTCCTCCAAACAGAGCCAGAAATAGATCCATGTGCTTTAGCCTCAGTCACAGAATTCTCCTCCTGGCAGGCTTTTAATGTCAAATATCTTGCAGGAAGTGCAGTGAATGGCACAGTGTGTTCATTGGAGAAGAGTGAGTGGGATGTGATGCTGCAGAGGAAGGGAGCAGAGGGATGAGGGTCACAGTCAGCTGGTCATCTAAACACTCAGTTTTCTTCTTCTTCTTTGTTTTAATAAATTCTTCATGATTCAAGTTCATAAAAAAAAATATTAGATGAAACATCGACCCCAGGTTGAGGCAGAGATCCTCCTCCTCCTCCTCATCATCATACTCTATGAACACATTGGAGCTGCTGTTGTTTAGTGGGGCACACACACACATAGTGACAGGTGGTGGTCATTCAACAGACTATAATGAAGCATTAATCCTCCGGAATGAGGTTAGAAATACCCTGAGTCACCAAGAGCTCCCAGCTGGACAGCTGTGTGTGTGTGTATATGTTTGTGCCTGTGTTTACTGTCTCTGCAGGTAAAGCCAGATGATGCAACACAGACTCAGCGGGTACCAGTGATCTTGTTTCCATGGCACAATGTGGTTGTCAGGGGCGATGGCACTCTGAGGCGCATGAAGAGAGACTGGGTCATTCCACCTATCAACGTGCCCGAGAACTCACGAGGACAGTTCCCCGAGGACCTCGTCAGAGTAAGACTTGCGCACACACACAAACACACACACACACACACGCACACGTGCACACACAGACCATTTTTGCATTTACCTCTTGCGACCCCCTGAAGGCCGACCAGCCTGTGTGAGAGGGACTGTGTGTGGAGCACTGCTCCAGACCGATGGATGAAAGAAGTAGAAAGTCTAGAATGAACTAGAAGTTGCTGCAGACACCTGAGAGTTGGCTCATGTTAACATCCCACACAGTCAAAAGGTTTAAAGGCCCATATAGTCTAAAGGTAGATGTTAAAGGTCCATACAGTGTGAAGGTTTAATGGTCTATACAGTCTAAAGGTAGATGTTAAAGGTCCA
>CM076656.1:25442449-25474949 GCA_038496675.1 Rachycentron canadum | reverse complement strand
CTCTCTCTCCCCAGGTATTCCAAGATGTACGACCCTGCCAACTGGCTGGAAATCGACCCGGTCAATGGTCGTATTTCTACAATTGCCATCTTGGACCGAGAGTCTCCCTACGTCAAGAACAACCTCTACAACGTGACGTTCATGGCGTCTGACAACGGTGAGCACTACCGTCTCCCACCATCTCCCACTATCTCCCACTATCTCCCACCATCTCCCACCATCTCCCATTGTCTCCCACCATCTCCCATCGTCTCCCACATTTTTCCACTATCTCCCACCGTCTCCCATTGTCTCCCACCGTCTCCCACCGTCTCCCACTGTCTCCCACTGTCTCCCACTGTCTCCCTCTCTCATTACAACTGCGATGAACTGTGCAGCCACAGAAAAGACAACCCTCTATTCAACATGGAAGTTGTTGAGGAGGAATATTTATTGAGCAACAACTTCATCCATCCATCCATACATACATCGGTCCATCCATGACTGACTTCTGTCCTCCTGACCTCAGACCTCCTCCCTCTTTGAGCTCTGTCCTCCTGATCTTTCACCTCTTGCCTCTCTGACCTCTGTCCTCCTGACTGATCTCTGTCGTCCTGACCACTGTCCTCTTTGACCTCTGATGTCCAACCTCCTCACTTCCTCCTCGTTGTCACAGCTGCTCACAGGAAGTCTGGACAGCTTGTTGGGAACTGTTTTCAGCAGCGGATGAATCCACATTTGTTGCTGTAGTGGGTGTTTGTAAGCCTATGCTCTGTGTTCAGTGATGTATAGTAAGTAAGTGTGTGGTTCTATGCTCAGGTGTCCCCCCTGCCAGTGGTTCAGGGACTCTTCAGATGTATCTGCTGGACATCAATGACAACGCACCTCACGTTTTCCCCCCGGAGGTCGAAATGTGTGAGAGACCAGATCCCAATGGCATCAACATCACAGCCAGTGACCCTGATCTGAACCCAAATGCGGGACCGTTTGCCTTTGAACTGGCTGGTCGTCCGTCAGACGTTCGCCGCAACTGGACGTTGAGTCGCCTCAATGGTCAGTCTGAGATATTGTTAGACCAGAGACTGGACCAGAAACCAGTGACCAGTGACCAGTGACCAGTGACCAGTGACCAGTGACCAGTGACCAGTGACCAGAGACCAGAGACCAGAGACCAATGACCAGACTGGATGCATGAAAATAGGATGTTTAGATGTTGGTTAATGGTCAGTATTTACAGACTTGATTTCTGTCACTATTTTTTCCAGTTCCAAATCAAATCCTGTCTTTTTCTGGAGCTTGTGTGAAATGGGGTGAACTAAGTTAACACCTGATGTCATTTAAGATGTGACTGTGGTCTCTGTTCAGATCTCTGGTGTTAGATGTGAACATCCTCCTTGAAGTGATCAGTGACTTGGGGGCTGATGGCGTCTGTTTCCACTGCAGTGGCAGTTGTCGTATGTGATGTCACTCTATGGGAGGAGCTATTGAGACAGATGTTTGTGTGATGGGCTTAGTGTAAGGTGGATGTTGGGGGGACTCTTCTGTCCAGTCTGAACCTGCTGTTGAAACACCAGCTGCTCCAGAGACTGTCATCCCAGACTGTATCAGTCCCATATGGATCCCAGTGTGAGGGTCATGAGTATGAAGCATTAACTTACCCTAAACTCATTTCCCTGTGTCTTTCCTTCCCCCTTCAGGTGAGTACACCCAGCTCCGACTACGGATCGGCTCCTTGGCCAGCGGGATCTACGATGTTCCCATCATGATCACCGACTCTGGAAACCTGCCGATGTCCAACACATCTCACCTGAGGGTGAAGGTCTGTCAGTGTGATCACCATGGTGACTGTGTGGACATGGAGCGAATCATCGCCGCTGGACTAGGCACTGGCGCAATCATTGCCATCCTCATCTGTATCATCATACTGTTAGGTGAACCTCACACACACACACACATATACACACCCCTGGACTGGGCAGACTGAGTGGACTGGGTGGAGTCCTTAGTCCATCTGTTACTCCTGTAGCTGCAGTCAGCAGCTGAGAGGAACCTGCAGAACCAGGTTTCTGATCCAGGTCTGGTCACATGATGAAGGCTGAATTCTGAGCTGCAGGTTGGAGGAGCTCAGCTCTAACAGGTCCTGGTCCGAGCTGGTCAGCAGCTCTGGGTGCAGTTGTGGTCCCAGGTGGTCCTGCAGCTTTGGTCCAGGTGGTCCTGCAGCTTTGGTCCAGCTGGTCCTGCAGCTCTGGTCCAGCTAGTCCCACTGTTCTGGTCCCGCAGTTCTGGTCCTGCAGCTCTGGTCCCACAACTCTGGTCCAGATGGTCCTGCAGCACCTTACAATAACCCTGATGAGCTTGACACACATTAACGTGTCAAACTTTCATGAATCAATTTTCAGTTCAGTTGACTGTTGCTATGGCAACACTATCAGAGGACAGAAAGGAGGAGGACACAAGAAAAGAAAAGAAGGACACGTGGCTTTGGTGAATTAATATATTAATAAGAATAATATTAATATCAAACAATAACTATTTGTTATATTCTAATAAAAAAATTAATGAAAGTTTTCCTGCAGTCGACACAAGACTGACCCTAAATTAATTATTATAACCAAAATTACCGTATGAACAGTATGTTAAAGGAGCTGTCTCTCTCTCTGTGTCTGTCTGTCTGTGTCTCTCTTTCTGTCTCTCTGTGTCTCTCTGTGTGTCTCTCTCTGTATGTCTCTCTCTGTGTGTCTCTCTGTCTCTTTCTCTGTGTCTGTCTCTCTCTGTGTGTCTCTCTGTCTCTTTCTCTGTGTCTGTCTCTCTGTGTGTGTCTCTCTGTGTCTTTCTCTGTGTCTGTCTCTCTCTGTATCACTTTCTGTGTCTCTCACTGTGTTTCTCTGTCTCTCTCAGTGTGTCTGCGTCTCTCTCTGTGTTGTGTCTGTGTCGCACTGTCTCTCTCTCTGTGTCTCTCTCTCTGTCAGACACTGTGTGTCTCTCTCTCTGTCTCTTCCTGTCTCTTTCTGTGTGTCTCTCTGTGTCATTCTCCGTGTCTCTCTTTGTGTCGCTCTGTGTCTTTCTCTGTGTCTCTCTGTATATCTCTCTGTGCCTCTCTGTGTCTCTCTGTCTCTCTCTGTCTCTCTCTCTGTGTATCTCTCTGTGCCTCTCTGTGTCTCTCTTTCAGTGTCTCACTGTGTCGCTCTGTGTCTCTCTCTGTGTCATTCTCCATGTCTCTCTTTGTGTCTCTCTTTGTGTCTCTCTGTGTCTCTCTCTGTGTCGCTGTGTGTCTCTCTCTGTGTCTCTCTTTGTGTCGCTCTGTGTCTCTCTCTGTGTCTCTCTGTGTCTCTCTCTGTGTCGCTGTGTGTCTCTCTCTGTGTCTCTCTGTGTCTCTCTCTCTGATGCTCTGTGTCTCTCTTTGTGTCTCTCTCTGTCTCTGTTGCTCTCTTTGTGTCTCTCTCTGTGTCGCTCTGTGTCTCTCTGTCTCTCTCAGTGTGTCTGCGTCTCTCTCTGTGTTGTGTCTGTGTCGCACTGTCTCTCTCTCTGTGTCTCTCTCTCTGTCAGACACTGTGTGTCTCTCTCTCTGTCTCTTCCTGTCTCTTTCTGTGTGTCTCTCTGTGTCATTCTCCGTGTCTCTCTTTGTGTCGCTCTGTCTCTCTTTCTGTCTCTCTGTGTCTCTCTCTGTGTCGCTGTGTGTCTCTCTCTGTGTCTCTCTTTGTGTCGCTCTGTGTCTCTCTCTGTGTCTCTCTCTCTGATGCTCTGTGTCTCTCTTTGTGTCTCTGTTGCTCTCTTTGTGTCTCTCTCTGTGTCGCTCTCTGTGTCGCTCTGTGTCTCTCTGTCTCTCTCTCTGTATATCTCTCTGTGCCTCTCTGTGTCTCTCTTTCAGTGTCTCTCTGTGTCGCTCTGTGTCTCTCTCTGTGTCATTCTCCATGTCTCTCTTTGTGTGTCTCTGTGTCTCTCTCTGTGTCTCTCTTTGTGTCGCTCTGTGTCTCTCTCTGTGTCTCTCTCTCTGATGCTCTGTGTCTCTCTTTGTGTCTCTCTCTGTCTCTGTTGCTCTCTTTGTGTCTCTCTCTGTCGCTCTCTGTGTCGCTCTGTGTCTCTCTGTCTCTCTCTCTGTGTCTCTCTCTGTGTCGCTCTGTGTCTCTCTTTGTGTCGCTCTGTGTTTCTCTCTGTGTCTCTCTGTGTCTCTGTTGCTCTCTTTGTGTCTCTCTCTGTCGCTCTCTGTGTCTCTCTTTGTGTCTCTCTCTGTCTCTCTGTTACTCTCTTTGTGTCGCTCTGTCTCTCTCTTTGTGACGCTCTGTGTGTCTCTCTGTGTCTCTCTTTGTGTCTCTCTCTGTGTCTCTCTCTGTCTCTCTGTTACTCTCTTTGTGTCGCTCTGTCTCTCTCTCTGTGACGCTCTGTGTGTCTCTCTGTGTCTCTCTTTGTATCTCTCTCTCTGTCGCTCTGTCTCTCTCTGTGTTGCTCTGTGTCTCTCTGTCTCTCTGTTGCTCTCTTTGTGTCACTCTGTGTGTCTCTCTCTGTCGCTCTGTGTCTCTCTCTGTATGTCTCTCTGTGTCTCTCTGTGTGTCTCTCTTTGTGTCTCTCTGTGTTGCTCTGTGTCTATCTCTGTCTCTCTTTGTGTCGTTCTGTGTCTCTCTTTGTGTCTCTCTGTGTCTCTCTTCGTGTCATTCTGTGTCTCTCTTTGTGTCTCTCTTTGTGTCTCTCTTTGTGTCTCTCTTTGTGTCGTTCTGTGTCTCTCTTCGTGTCTCTCTCTGTGTCTCTCTTCGTGTCGTTCTGTATCTCTCTTTGTGTCTCTCTTCGTCTCTCTTTGTGTCGTTCTGTGTCTCTCTGTGTCTCTCTTCGTGTCTCTCTTCGTGTCTCTCTATGTCTCTCTCTCTGTCTCTCTTTGTGTCGCTCTGTGTCTCTTTTCATGTCTCTCTTTGTGTCTCTCTTTGTCTCTCTCTCTGTCTCTCTTTGTGTCGCTCTGTGTCTCTCTCTGTCTCTCTTTGTGTCTCTCTGTGTGTCTCTCTGTATCTCCCTGTGTGTCTGTACTTTTTGTGTGTGTGTGTGTGTTATCTCACTGATGAATAAGACTACATCACTTATGGTGAGAGACAAACTCAGGTCATTAAACCATGTCAGTTACTGTTGACCTCTGACCTCTTTTGTCTTCATATTAAGGATATAAATATCATATTATCTCAGAATTTGATCACTGTGGCCTTTGTATGCAGACCCCTGGAGGTCTCATTTGAGTCCTGGTCTCATTGGACTTCTGGTCTCAGTCCTTGTCTCTGTCTCTTTCAGTGCTGGTGCTGGTGTTCGTCATGTGGATGAAGAGACGGGACAAAGAGCGTCAGGCCAAACAGCTGCTGATCGACCCAGAGGACGACGTCAGGGACAACATCCTGAAGTATGACGAGGAGGGGGGGGGTGAGGAGGACCAGGTACTCAAACACACACACACACACACACACACACACACACACACACACACACACACACACACACACACACACACACAGAGCTGTTCCATTGGTCGGCCATTATCGTCAACAAAGCCCAAGGTCAATCTGCGGCGAGCTCGTACTGTCCTGAAGCCTGCTTCTCCCTGGAGACGGAGCACAGGAAATGGTTTTGTGATGGTTCAACATGAGCAGATCAAATGCCATTGACACACACTCACCATAGAGTGAGAGGAGCTGAGAGATGGCCTGTTTCTCTAAGTGGATGATAATTAGGTAGCATCAGAAGTGGGGTCATGCCCCCCTGAGGATGGATGATGTCATTCTCACTACATCAGCTGTTAACCACAGATGAACATAGAGCTGTTCAGACCACTGATGTCAGGCTCTGACAATCAGGTGAGGACGCCCTCAGAGTGATATCAACAGGTCTGAGTCTGTGAAAACATGATGTCACCATGGCAACATCAACAACAACTGAATCTGTGATTCTGGATCTGATGCTTCAGGTGACTCTGGGGTCCCACAGCCAGTAACACACAAGCCTGGTTCTACAAATAACAAGGACCTTTCAACTATTGTGACACTAACATGTGTCTCTCTCTGTGTGTCTGTCTGTCTCTCTGTGTCTTTGTCTGTCTCTCTGTGTCTCTCCATGTGTCTGTGTCTCTTTGTGTGTGTCTGTGTCTCTCTGTGTGTCTGTGTCTCTCCCTGTGTGTCTGTGTCTCTCTGTGTCTCTTTGTGTGTGTCTGTGTCTTTTTGTGTGTGTCTGTGTGTGTGTGTGTCTCCCTGTGTGTCTGTGTCTCTCCACGTGTGTCTGTGTCTCTCTGTGTGTGTCTGTGTCTCTCCACATGTGTCTGTCTCTCTGTGTGTGTGTGTCTGTGTCTCTCTGTGTCTCTCTTTGTGTCTGTGTCTCTCCCTGTGTGTCTGTGTCTCTCTGTGTGTGTCTGTGTCTCTCCACATGTGTCTGTCTCTGTGTGTGTGTGTGTGTGTGTGTCTGTGTCTCTCTGTGTCTCTGTGTGTGTGTCTGTGTCTCTCTGTGTCTCTCTCTCTCTGTCTGTCTGTCTCTCTGTGTGTATCTGTGTATGTCTGTCTCTCTCTCTCTGTCTGTCTGTCTCTCCCTGTGTGTCTGTGTCTCTCTGTGTGTGTCTGTGTGCATTCAGGACTATGACCTGAGTCAGCTTCAGCAGCCTGATGCTCTGGAGCAAGAATGTGTTAAAGTGGGGATCAGACGTCTGGATGAGAGGCCGCTCCACTTCGACCACCAGTACCCCCCCCGTTCCGCTGCCCCCCACCCAGGAGACATTGGAGACTTCATCCACGAGGTAGGACCTGACAGATTACTGACATACAGTTTTAAAGGTCCATACAGTCTAAAGGTAGATGTTAAAGCCACAACCCCAAGCCCCGCCCACCTGGACCCACCATCCAACCTTGCAGGTTGCTGTATTTTTATTGAAAGCAGTCAGTGAGGATCAGATCCTCTCTTCTGATTCGTCTCACCTGACCACCTGATCAGCGACTGACCAATCAGGCTGCTTGTTTATGTGCAAAGACTGGACTGATGGTGTGAGCCTGGTCTGAGGCGAACTGGTCTTCTTTCAAACCTTCAACCCCCACAGAGATTAACATGAGTCTCCTCCTGATAACTGCCCTCACTTCAGAAGAACATCACTCTGTGTGTGTGTGTGTGGTGGTAGTGGAGAGGGAGGTTAAGTACAGGCTGTGCTGATAATCTGCCGAATCTCCTCCTAGAGAAGCAGCATCTGTCCACCCTGACCCAAATCCTCCCCTATAATCCTCCTTCCCTCTTTTTCTCCTAGCACTCCCTCCTGTCCATCTCAATAAACACACACACATGTGCACATTTTACTAAAAGGTTCATCAGGGGTCACTGAGGGTCATCAGGGGTCCCAGATCTACACTCAGGTTTCCATAGCACCCTACAGTTGCCATAACAGTATGGGTGAGTGTAATCCTGCAGGAGATGGTCTGTGGTTATATCTGTGGCTTGAGTCTAGTATGAAAGTGTTGTCTATGTCATCATCAGACAGGAAGTCGTCAGGCTGTGTGTCTGATCAGTGATGTTCCTCCTGATGAGGTGTGGTCTCTGGTCTGGGTCCTGGTGATTCCATCATCTTTTCCTCACCCTCCTGTCTTTGTTTGCCCCTGCAGGGCCTGAAGGCTGCAGACAACGACCCCACCGCCCCCCCCTATGACTCCCTGCTGGTTTTTGACTACGAGGGCAGCGGTTCCACTGCCGGCTCCCTCAGCTCCCTACATTCCTCCTCCAGCTGCGGAGACCAGGACTACGATTACCTCGGTGACTGGGGGCCGCGCTTCCGCAAGCTGGCTGACCTGTATGGTGGAGGGGATGATTAGCGCCTTGAGCCTCCACCAACCACCACCCTCCTCACCCCTGCCCCGAGGCACAGATCTGGGTGGAGTTAGGGACATAACATGGGGTAAAGATGGGGTTTGGTTGGGCACTTCTGTTTTACCACGGACAGCTTGTAAAGAGGACAGTTGATGACACTAGGGACCACACTGACTCCAGGCTGAGCAGTGAAGAGCATTCAGGCTAATGGACATTATCATCTGAGCATTAGCCCTTGAGTTAACAGCAGAGCAGTGCGCTCAGAGGGGACTGGGATGGTTGAGCAGCCATGACGCTCATCAACACTTGAATCTGTTCAGGAGCTCTGGGGTCAAACGTGCCTTTTGTATATTCTCTGATTGTGTTTAATCCTGATTCTGTCGCTTTAAGCTCAGCCACAGCCGGAGCAGTGCTTTGCCATGATAATGAGTGCATGTGTGTGTGTTCACCTCATTACGTGTGTGTGTGTGTGTGTGTGTGTGTGTGTGTGTGTGTGTGTGTGTGTGAGACTGGACAGTAGAGGCCTGTAATGAGGTTTCATGGAGGATGAAGCAGCAGAAACGTGGTTCTCCTGTGCAGCTCTGGGTGTTGACAGTCTGCCCAGTCGTGACAGTGGTTCTGCCTCCTGTGGCGCTTTGACTCTGATCTTTGGTGCCACAGTGAAGTCAATCCACTTCAGGCTGTATGAGGTTGTATGAGGTTGTGTGAGGTTGTATGAGACTGTGTGAAGCTGTATGAGGTTGTGTGAGATTGTATAAGGTTGTACAAGGCTGTATGAGGTTGTATGAGGTTATATGAGGCTGTGTGGGGTTAGATGAGGCTGTATGAGATTGTATGAGGTTGTATGAGACTGTATGAGGTTGTATGAGATTGTATGAGGTTGTACAAGGCTGTATAAGGTTGTATGAGGTTGTACAAGTCTGTATGAGGTTGCAGGACTCATATGCTGGTTTCTGCAGACGTTGGTCATACCCAGAGTTCTCCGGATGAGCTCCATGTTCTTACTGCTTAGAAGACATGTACAGTAGTGTTAGACTTTAGATAGATTCCCTCTTTTTTGTTTTTTACAGTGTGACTCATGCAGCTGACGGAGGGAGTCATCAGTCCTGGTTTTGGAGCAAAGACACTTGTTGATACTTCCTGCTGTGATGGACTAAAAGCCAACGTTTCTCTGCTGATGACTTATGTTCTCTGCAAACTCACTGTAAGCTGAACCTGTACAAACTGAACTTTTCTCTTGTTGTTCTTTTGGCTGTGCTCACAAAAACTGACATGCTATGATCCTCAATCCGTGTATATGTGTCATTTGGATTACAAATTAAAACATTTTTGCATGTTTTTATCTTTTCATTATGGAAAAACCATATTTTTCACATCTTATAGAAACAAGTCAAACACCAACACACACACAGGAAAACAATAACACAATGAACTGTAAACACAACAGCCACACTTTGTCCACATAAGAAGAACATGATTCACCATGTGGATTTGTGAGTCTGTTTCAGCTTTGTGTTTGGTCTCCACCACCTCTGAGAGAAACATCTGGCACTAAATCCAGATGCGAGCAAATAGAGGAAGAGCTCCAGGAACACGGCAAAATAAAAGAAATTTGGTGACTGCGAGTGACATCACGTTTGGTACTGTGTGTACTGTGTGTGTTCATTAACAGAGGGTGTTATTTCCACTCCATCCACTGAGGGAGCAGGAGGTAGGAAGTAGGAGCGACTCGGAGGAACGTAACATTATTGTTAAAACCCTTCAGATTTGATGACCTGGTTTTCCTCTCTGGTCTCAGTTGGTCTCAGGTCTCAGCTGGTCTCTGATTTCAGCTGGTATCTGATCTCAGCTTGTTTAAGGGTCTCATCTGGTCTCTGGTTTGAGCTGGTCTCTGGTCTCAGCTGGTCTCTGGTCTCAGCTGGTCTAAGGTCTCAGATGGTCTCAGGTCTTAGCAGGTCTCAAGTCTCAGCTGGTTTCAGGTCTAAGATGGTCTCAGTTGGTCTCTGGTCTCAAGTCTCAGCTGGTCTCATGTCTCAGATAGTCTCAGCTGGTCTCAGGTCTCAGCTGGTCTGAGGTCTCAGATGGTCTCAGGTCTTAGCTGGTCTCAGCTGGTCTCTGGTCTCAGATGTCTCAGTTGTTCTCTGATCTCAGCTGGTCTCAGGTCTCAGCTGGTTTCTGGTCTAAGATGGTCTCGGTTGGTCTGAAGTCTCAGCTGGTCTCAGGTCTTAGCTGGTCTGTGGTCTAAGATGGTCTCAGCTGGTCTCCGGTCTCAGTTGGTCTCATGTCTCAGGTAGTCTCAGCTGGTCTCAGGTCTTAGCTGGTCTGTGGTCTAAGATGGTCTCAGCTGGTCTCCGGTCTCAGCTGGTCTCAGGTCTTAGCTGGTTTCTGGTCAGTCAGCAACCAGTCAGCAACCAGTCAGCTGTCAGTCAGCTGTCAGTCACGTTTCTGTCACCTGTCAATCACCTGTCACTCACCTGTCAATCACCTTTCAGTCAGCTGGTGTGAACTCAGCTCAGCTCAGTGTTTCTGTGTGACTGAATATTTTAAATTGTTCTTCATTCAGTGACATAAATGATTCCTTTGAGAAGTTTGTAGCTAGGCCTTTATGGTGCAGTAATATTTATGTACTTAAGTGACCAATGAGCTGCTGCTCTCCCTGATATCCTGATATTGTGATTATTTCCTCCACTGATCATCTGTGTCTCTTTGTTTTTTCTGCACAGAAACTGAGTTTTCCCTGCTCCTTAGACTCTGAACTATCTGTCATCAGAGCGCCCTTTTCCTGTGGATACACTGCAGTGTAAAGCTGTGACTGTCAACACCTCCCTTTTCACCACTTGTCTTCAAGCTACGATGATTGGCAGAAGCAGGAACTGCTTTTTTGTCTGCTTTTGTTGTTTGCTCAGGTGTGCTTGCTGTCTTCATCCAGACCTCCCAGAGTGAAATCTGAACAGATCTTTGTAGGGAGAACTCTGTTAGTGTCCAGGAAACTAACGAACACACCCTCCGACAGGAAGATGGAAGGAGAAATTGTGAATAATGATGCTTGACAGTCATTGGTGAACTTCATGTTCAAACATGTCAGATTTTGTGATTTGTGGAACCTTAACAGACCAAAGACTGATCAGTAATGGAGGAACGCAGAGACAAACAGACGTCTAGACCTCCTCAAAGCCAGAGTACCCATGGCTTCACTGGTGACAGTGGTTTATCATGCTGGTAGATATTAATACTTCATCTGTGTGTTTATGGTTAGCTTTTGGCTACATGGTGGACATATTTAACTGTTAAGTGTTTACGCCTTTAGAACTGGTCCAGAACCTTCATTAGTCATCATCAGTCCACAGACGAACTGGACTGAGCTGCTCTCAGAGAAAAAACACATTAACCATTTAGTCCCAGTCAGAGATGACTCTGATCAGCATGGGTACATTTCTAGAAGTCTGTGAAGCTTCTCAGTTGTCCAGGTCATAGTTCTCTGAGAAAGTTGAATTTAGGGAAACTGGACTTGGTTGTAGAGTCTTGAAGATGTTTCACCTTCATCCAAGAGGCTTTTTCAGTTCTATCTGTCTGGTAGGGAAACACAGGTATGAGTCATTAACGTCACCTGAGGACAGGTGTCCTGTGAAGGGATGAAAGGACAGCACTGTATGTGGGGACAGGTCTGAGGCCTCCTTCTCAATTGAGGGATGGTTTCTCCACTTTCCTTCACTTATCTTTCAAACCACCCGTCCACCCTATCCAAAATGTGGACATTGTTGTCATTGGTAGAGTGTCCCTTGTCCTTGCAGTGGAGGAAAACTGCTGAGTCTAACCCTGATTGAGCCATGTTTTTGTTTAATAGATGATTGGTTTCACTGATGTATAGATCTGTGCATTCCTCACTGCATTGAACTGCATACACTAGAATGCTTTTTGGGCTGTACCAATTTTTGTCGTATTGTGTTGGTAGGATCTGGTGCTTGTTGAAAATCCTTTTTGAACAAGCTTGTTGGGATTTAGCTTGTCGAAAATCCTTTTTTTCTGATGCTCCAGATACATAAGGGATGACAATATTGTTACATTGTTCTTCTTTGCTGTAACATCTGCTGTGTTGGTGTCCCTCCTCGATCTTGTGGTTGCTTTTACAAAGGTCCAGTTGGGGTATCCACAAGCTTTGGGGCATCCTATAATATTCCTCATTATGTTTCAGTATTTGATCACCTGAAACTCATAATCAGTCTGGGAGCCATGTTCACTGGCCAGAATGGACAAACCAAACACCAGCTCTGGAGAAGGACTTTTATGTTCTTATGTCACCTGAAGGCCACCGTAGGTTTTGGGTTGAGGGAAGAGTGTTCACAAGTGGACCACAAAGTAGCACAGGACCAAACAGCTTCCTAACCATGATCTGAGGTGGGCGGAGACAGGGAGCTGATGATGATGATGTGAAGAACATCTGAGTCAGGAGTTATGATTCTCTAATCAACACACTGAGGGTGGAGGTTGGACAGATTCCTCCATCATCTTCTCTGACTGATAGACAGCTGCTGGCTCATCTTCTCTTCTCCTCTGGGATGGGATTTAGCTTCCTGGACTCCTGGAGGATTGATTTGGATGTAGCACTGGTGTCTTCTAGACTGCACAGCGTAATAATGTGAGAGTGTGCAATGTGTAATAATGTAATGTGAGAGATGGGAAATCTACATCAAATTAGCATTTCTATTTATGAGACACAAGAGGACTGAGTTTATTGAACCAGTGAAGCAGAGATGACATCATTATTCCACTGTTTTCTTCATTCACACATGAATCATCATAATGGCTGAATGATGGCTTAATGATGGTTTAGTGATAGCTGAGTGATGCTTAAGTGATAGCTGAGTGATGGTTAAGTACTGGCTAAATGATGGTTGAGTGATGGTTGAGTGCTGGCTAAATGATGGCTGAATGATGCCTGAGTGATGGTTGAGTGCTGGCTAAATGATGGCTGAGTGATGGTTGAGTGCTGGCTAAATGATGGCTGAGTGATAGTTAAGTGCTGGCTAAATGATGCCTGAGTGATGGTTGAGTGATGGTTGAGTGCTGGCTGAGTGCTGGCTAAATGATGGTTGAGTGCTGGTTGAGTGCTGATTGAGTGCTGGCTAAATGATGGATGAGTGCTGGTTGAGTGCTGGCTAAATGATGGCTGAGTGATGGTTGAGTGATGGTTGAGTGCTGGCTAAATGATGGCTGAGTGATAGTTGAGTGCTGGCTAAATGATGGCTGAGTGATGGTTGAGTGATGGCTGAGTGATGGCTGAATGATGGCTGAGTGATGGTTGAGTGCTGGCTAAATGATGGCTGAGTGATGGTTGAATGATGGCTTAGTGTTTGCTGAATGATGATGTAATGGGTTTATATGCAAATTATTTATATGTAATAAATTAATATATAATGGATTTATATATCATAAACTCATAAAATGGATATCATATATTTATATGCAATAGATTCATATCTGTGTGATCACATCAGGTCAGATGTCCCAGCTGAGGCTCTTTAAAGTTCAGTAATGGATGTGACTCTGTCTCTCTCTCTCTCTCTCTCGCTCTTTCTCTGTGTCTCTCTCTCTTTCTCTTTTTTTCTCTCTCTCTCTCACTCTTCCTTTCTCCCTCTCTCCTTCTCTCTCTTTATCTGTCTCTCTGTCTCTCCCTCTCTCTCTCTTTTTCTCTCTCCCTCTCTCTCTGTCTCTCTCCCTCTCTCTCTTTCTCTCTCTGTCTCACTCTCTTTATCTGTCTCTCTGTCTCATTCTCTCCCCCTCTCTCTGTCTCTCTCTCTCTCCCTCTCTCTCTCTCACACTCACACACACACACCAAATCACCATGGCAACCAGACCAACCAGCATTACTGAATATGATCAGGCCAGCTTGAAAGACTAAAAACATCCTCTCATCCTCTTTCCTCCCCCCAGACTTCTATATCTCTCTGTCCTTCTGTCTCCCTCTCTTCCTTCCTTCCCCTTTTATTACATTAAACCTGCCTCTCTCGTTCTCCTGCCTCACTGTTCCCTGGATTAAAAAGACAGATGTACTGAAACATCTCTCTTCGTGGCTCACAGTAAGGTATGAGGACTGGTTTGCCGCTGACACTCTGTCCCCAAGAGAGAGATTGGGGGGCTTCAAGGACAAAGCTTTAAATTTCTCTCTGAAAAACTGCTTCCTGTTTCCACAGCTTACAATAAGAGGAATTAAAGCAGCAGGTCTAGGTCCACCCCCATACTGACAGGTCCAGGTCCATACTGACAGATCTGGTAGCAGATTTGTGAAGCCCTTGCTGAGACTGTGAATCATCTGTTGTATGGAGAGATCTAACCTCTGACCTCTCTGCTCACTCTAAGTTCTGACATTCCTCTTGAGAAAAACAATGCATTGAGGGTGTTTCACCCACTTCATTCCATCAGTGGAGTTGAAAGGTCACACTCCACGTAACACATAACCTTCACCTCTGTGTGTGTGTGTGTGTTTCACTGCAGAGTGTTTCCTGTTGGATTTGTCACAGTCTGGATCCTGTCCTGTCAGGAGCTGATCATGTGACCTGCTGCCCTCTTGTGGTACAGCAGGGTATTGTATTGTCTCTGGTTGTTTGTCATTTTCATCTCATCAGGACAGACTCCTCTCTACTCCTGAATCTCTCTTAGAGAGAGAGAGAGAGATCCTGAATCTTGATAGAGCTCACTTGGTATCCAGGAAGATGAGTGATCAGCTATTGAAAATTCCTCATTTGATTCAGGTTTGCATATGAAGACACCATAAGGTGAAGCTGTGGTAATGCCCTAAGAGGTCCGTAGGATCTCTCAGTATCCCCAAATCAAATAATATCAGCTAATATCAGCTCATGTAAACTAATATAAACTATTATGCACTAAATTAGACTAACATAGATTAATATCAGCTAATATTACTGTGATCTGAGTGAGTTGTGTGTTCATGTTGCTGTTTTCATCCAGTTAAACAGAGACAAGGTGAATTATTGAGACCAGACAACAACCTTTGAAATTTAATCCAGTTCAACATAAAGTGAACTGGAGTGTGTGTGTGTGTGTGTGTGTAGTTGATTAGTTGAGTTTAATCTCAGTGCTGGGTTATTGAGTCCTCCTCCTTTACCACCCACACATCTCTGCCACACACACACACACCGCACACACTGCACACTCCAGCCAATCACTGTCTCTGTTTCTTCCTTTTCCTTTCACCTGCGTCACTCGGCATGTGTTGCCATGGTAATCACTGACACACTCTGCCTCCTCAGTACCAACTTGGTGATGCAGGCTGCAGACGTCATCACTTCCTTTGGGAATGAGGCCTATTTTTACCACTGGACACAAAGCGTTGCCCAAGATACCCCGACTGATCCTATTTTAACCAGGAGACCCTAGAGGCAGCGTTCTCATCTAGACAAAGTAAAAAGCTGCTTCATGAGAAACATGCTTATTCAGCCATCATCCACTCAGTCACACAGGCAGGTTACAGCTCGCCATCTGCTCATGCCTCAAACCTCAAGCCACCTGAGATCACCTCAAACCGCCTCAGATCACCTCAGACCTCAAACTGCCTCAAAACTCCTCAAGCCACCTCAGACAGCTCACGCTTTCTTCACTTCCATGTTCACTTTCCCATGAAACTACACTTTGAGTTTAGCTCTGTGTTCAAACATCAGTGAATTCTCATGAAAGGTGAAAGAATAAAATAACCTTTAATTTTCTGTCTGTATTTTGATATTTTCAGGAATCACTGTGTTTAACCTACAGATCACAACCCATCATCACTGTCCTGCTCTCAGAGCTGGACCTGTTCTAATATTCCTGAATCAGCCACCATCAACCATTGTCATGGTAACAATGACAGTTTGGTTCAGTAGTAAACTACATTCTTAAGGTTGGAGGATTTTGGTTTATTTCGTGCTTTAGTGCATTAAACCTGTGTCACCCTGATCTGGTCATTTCATTTAGTTGAAATGAATACACATGAAATATCATCTGTCACTTTGAGTTGTGTTGGGCTGGGCTCTCTGAAATATCTCCTCTGCTGGTTTACTTCCCCCCACCTCCATATCCGCCCCAGCATTAAGAGCTGTGACGTCACGGGGTTGGTCACATGATCCACCCACACTAATGGATGGGGCCTACCTGTGACGCTTTTGCCTCCTTCTCTGTAACCCTTTACAGACCAGAGCTCAGTCTGAGAATTGTCACTGATTATCACGTTTGTCAGAAACCAGCGACTGACTGGAAACATCTTGTATTTTATTGATTAATAACTGATCAAATATCAGAGCAATATTTCTAAAGTAATCTGCTTTTGTGTGAGGTTTAATTCTACATGAGGATAAAGTGGATGGAATGAAGTGATCACAACACTGAAGACCCCCTCCTCCTCATTAGAGAGAAGAATCAATGAGAAATAATATCAAATGAAAACTGAAAGAGGAACGTGTGTGTGTGTGTGTGTGCAGGTTACACAGATAAATTAAAGTATACACACAACATCACTGCTTTTATTTAGAAATTGAGAAGGTATCATTACTTCCTTTCACAGTAATAGCAACAGAACTGGGAGCAAAGATCGTCTGTAAATGTGAAAGTTTTGTCCTTGAAGATCCAAATACAAGGTCTAACGAGACTACAGTTATTCCCTGTGAAGCACATCTTATGGTCTTCCTCAGTAGATGAACAGAGAACGAGAACCATGAGCATGATGAAAGTTAAAATCTCATATTTTCTGTTTCACATTAGTGTATTGTCTCTAAATTGAACAATTATTCATATTCATGATTTTTGAAGGAAAATAATCGAAATAAATCATTATTTTCTGAGCTTGGAGGTGGAGAACAAAAGACGATGTATTTAACTGACACCTGAATGACTTTGTTCTGTTGTATTGTTCTTGTTTTATCATTTAGGTCCGAAGCGCGTTGATACATTATCAGGCTTCTGTCTGACCGACAGCAGAATGAGGCGCGGAGTGAGACCTCTCTCCTGTTTCCTCCTCTCTGCTCGGTTTCTGTCCAATGCGCGCGCTCTGTTGTGACGTAATGGAATGTGCGAGCTTAGAAAAGCTCGCGGCGGTGCGCGCGGGCGAACAGTACTGCGAGACAGGAGCCCGCGAATGCTTCGTGTGACCAGAGTCAACGTCGATTCAATACGAGTCGGTTCCTTACGGGTCCTGGTTCTGGTCCTGGTTCGGGTTATGGGCAGGTCTCCGCCCTGAGGTCGCGCTGCTCGGATCATGATGAAGAAGGACGTCACCTTGAGCCTGGCGGACGACGCGGACCTCAAACCGCATCTCCGCGACGCCGAGAGCATCCTCAGCTCCCCGGACCTGGGGCTGCTCAAACTGGCCTCTCCGGAGCTGGAGAGGCTGATCATCCAGTCCAACGGCATGGTCACCACCACACCGATCAGCTCCCAGTTCCTCTACCCGAAGACGGTCACGGATGAGCAGGAGTTCGCCGAGGGCTTCGTGAAGGCACTGGAGGACCTGCACAAGCAGAACCAGCTGAGCGGAGACGGGCCGGCGAACAGCAGCCTGGAGCTGGGCGCCAACATCGCCCCGGTCACCGTGCAGCCGGATCTACCGGTTTATACGAACCTGAACAGTTACGGAACCGGGCCGTTGGGGACCACGGTCAACTACTCCACAGACACGGTCCCTTTCCCGCCTCCTCCGTCACATCATTTGGGGGCGGCCCCGCCGCAGAGGGAGCTCTCTCGGGTCCAGCCGCTGAAGGAGGAGCCTCAGACGGTCCCTGATGTCCAGAGCTTCGGGGAGAGTCCCCCGCTGTCCCCCATCGACATGGACACTCAGGAGCGCATCAAAGCCGAGAGAAAGAGGCTCCGGAACCGGATCGCAGCCTCCAAGTGTCGGAGGCGCAAACTGGAGCGGATCTCTAGGCTGGAGGACAAGGTCAAGACCCTGAAGAGTCAGAACACCGACCTGGCCTCGACCGCCTGCCTGCTCAGGGAGCAGGTGGCCCAGCTGAAGCAGAAGGTCCTCACCCACGTCACCAGCGGCTGCCAGCTGCTGCCACACGAGGTGCAAGTGCACTAGTCGGGGGAGACAGCGGCGGTGCAGCTGACCAGCGGATAAGCTCCACGGACCGTCCATGTTGTTCATATGTAGCAGGTCTGTCAAAGGTAGAGGGTGAAAACCGGCCGATTTAAAATGAGTGATCATCGGTGGATATGAAGATAGGCGGTAGAACATGGATCCAGATGAACATGAATGAGGACCAAGCAGTGTTAATCACTGGACATTGAAATAACACAGTCGTCCATTGGCTCATTGCATAAATAAATAGAGTTTTCATTTTAAAAAAATCCTGTTCTAAATCCTATCGATGTTTATTGAGGAACGAGGGGCTTAAAACTGCTCTTTTTTTCAATGGAATTTGGCGGAGCAGATGTTTAGAGACAAGCAGTGTCTCAGCCTCAAACCTGGACCTTCACACCTGAGGAGCTACATCTGATCAGAGATCATCTACATATATAATCTGTGTACCACTTTTTTCTGTAGGAACTATTTGTATATTGTTATGTTGTTATGTTCTTGACAAACTGAATGTTGCCCGGCCAAGTGTCACAGGGCCCACAGGGGCCATGTTCATTGTGATTATCTGTAACCTTTACAAACAGTGTTATTATATATTTTTTACTCTGGTGACCTGTTTCCTGTGTCCTCATTAAAATGTGCATCATTGTGACCTTTAGCAGCTGTCACCTCCAGACCACAGTGACGTGGTAATAAACAGTGTTTGCTGTATTTTGGTTAATCTGGTGTTAATCACCCCCCCATCTGATTTTAATCAAGGTTGTAATGAGACTGAGAGTGAGGCCTCAGGAATAAACAGGAAAATCATTTTTAAAAATATGAATATGGAGACAGAGGAAAGAGGCTTGTTCCTCTGATGGAGGCTGGAGCAGTGAAGCTTGTTGTGTAATCACTGGATTTTGGCTGCACAGTGTCAGCATCACTACAGTGTCTGTCTCCCTCTGCTGGTTAATTGGGGAATTACAAAATGTTTGATATACCATTGCTTTAACGGGATGTACCCCCTCCCAACCTTATACTATCAAATGACCTCTGAGTCCACACGCCACATCTCTGAAGGGTCCTAAAGATCAGGGTCAGACCCCCCCCCCCCGAGCCTCCAGTTTGTATTTTTGTCATCGGCCATCTTGGTTTTTTGAAACCAGTAGAAACCATCTTTGGAGGAGAAGGTGGAGCTGAGGAGGAGTGAGGGGTGGAGCTGACCTGCTCTGTACTCTATCCTGATTGGATGGTACAGTCTGTCAATCACACAATAGCCACGCCCCCAACTCATCCCCTGCTTTCTGGTCTATTTTCCTCTAAATGGACCATCACTTAAAAAATGAACATCATGTTGCATTGAAGACTTGAAACTAGAGACTGAGACCATAAACTCATTAGGAAAACGTTTACTGAGCTAATAAATCAAGGGAGAAGTAGGGACATTTTCCCATAGACTTCAATACAATCTGATTCTTTAACAACCAGTGGAGTCGCCCCCTGATGGTCATTAGATAGAATGAAGGTTTAAGGCCAGCCCAGAGTCCAGGTCCAGGTTTAGAGACCAGAAAAAGTCACCCCAGGTTCCTGAAGGTCAGAGTGAGCTGCTCCATCGCCATCTTGGCAGTGCTTGTGTCCTCCTACCTCCAGACTAATCCAAACATGGGCACAAAGGTGAGTTCGGTTCATGATGGTTTGTTCAAACATACTCACATCACACCCACCTGTCAGTCAAAGAGGCCTCACCCTCAATTCTCCATAACTATTCCTTAATAAAATGTGAACAGGAGAGTTATATAAATTCTCCCCCAAACATGGAGGAAATTAGCTACAGAGACCAAACCCGTTTCTGTATCAAGTTGTAAACACTGTGCTGTTTACTTCTGCTGTAGTTGGACATTTTAATGCTGGACCAGACTCTAGTGGTCTGTAAAGGAACTGCAGGATTTAGCCCCTCAGTGTTGCTGATTGGCCATTCATTCACATTCACTGGTCATGTCAAACAAAAAAAAAAAAAAAGGAGTCAGCTGAATGTTAGCAACTTTTTATTGTTTTCCCACAAAGAACAGATAAAAACCTTGACGGCAAACAAGGAGGATTGAGGAGGCAGTGACACCAGACCAAAGACAGTTTCTGCTGGATCGAAGCTCCATGGCATTTGTTTTTGTGTAGATACTGTTGTGTATTGCTTTGTAACTGAGTGACACATTCATTCACAAGCCTTAGCAATGAATGCAGGTACAGTATAACATGGCTCTTCTGCAGTTTTCAGGTTAGTTCTTTTTTTTATCTTTATTGTTGCAAGTCAAAACAACACAATCACACATGACTCAAAGGATCAATATTTACAGCTGTTTTATATAGAGAGGACGACATGTTCAAAAGGTCGAAAGAAACAGCCACAAGCAGAAAGAAGCATGATCACTTCCTGTCTGAGAAACATATGATCACTTCAGCATCAATATTTTGACAACAAGACTCAGATTTAATCAAAGAGACACTGACCAGGAGCAGCTCCTCCACCTCTTCTTCCTGCTCCTCCTCTCCCTCCTCTTCCCCCTCCACTTCTTCCTTCTCCTCTTCTTCTTCCTCCTCTTCCTCTCCCTCTCTCTCTTCCTCCTTTTCCTCGTCCTCTTCCTTTTCCCTGACTCATACATGCAGAGCAACTGCACTAAACTGTTTGTTGATTGTTTGTTGATCAAACAGAGAAATGAGCAACAAACATCTTTCAAACGTTTTATATTTTAGTGTCCTCACTTTAAACTTGCATACCTGTAAATATTATATATATTTATTATATATATATATATTGCACAACATGTATATGTACATTGAAATAAATAGAATTAAATAAAATTTGTCTTTTCTTGACCTGGCTCGATGTTGTTCATATTTTCCTAGTGTTTCATCTATGTAAAGAATAAACAGCAGCAGAATAAAAAACAAGAAGAAAAAAACAAGAAGATGTAGAAAAATAAACAGAAAAACAAAAAAGACACTATCATAAAACACCTGCAGCCTCCAGGTGAGATACAGGAAACTGGAACATCAGGATGAAGCAGCTATTTGCTGATTACCCCCCCACCCCCCACCCCCAAAAGGTAACTCCACTCCCAACAGGTAACATGGCACTGTCACAACCTGTAAACCACCAGGGACAGAATTAACTCAAAGATTCTGAAACACTGAACCTGATACCACACCCAGGTCCAGATCTAGATCCAGGACCAGAACCAGAACCTCTGGGAACTTTCAGACTCTTCTCAATTGCATTCAGTGACCAAGTTACAAGGAAGCAGGAAGTGGAGACAGTGAAGGACAGAACCGAAGCCCCGGGGTCCAGCTGAGGAGGAAGGGTTTGGGGGGTCATCAGTTTAACATGCACAGTCCTGATGAGGGGGGGCGGGCTGTTCTGTCAGCTGGGGCCCCTGTTTGGCCCCCGTGACAGCCGGATCTCCAGCATCAAGGCTCTCAGACATCTTCTCACAGATGATGTCCACCAGGCGCTCGAAGGTCTGCTTCACGTTGATGTTGTCCTTGGCGCTGGCCTCAAAGAACTCGAAGCCTGGAGGGAAACAGGCTTGTTTGTTGTCTTCACAACAAACTGGTGAAGAGTCTGGCACTTTATAACTGGTTCATATATGTTACTATCATAACATCACATTACGACAGTGACAGCAGGCTTTATTAGGAGACGTTACCTCACTTAAAGCCATCACACTGTGTAACAAACAAGGGTCAGATGAGAAAATGAATCTGGTGTCTGAGCATAAAGTCCAGTGGAATCATGATTAGCTTAGCTTAGCATTAAGGAAAATGTTGGGAACAGTTAGCTTAGCTCTGAGCAGAGCCTCTAAAGCTCTGTTTAATCCACCCACACACACACAAACAGCAGTTTGTCATTTTACAGGGAGTTACCTGTCCATTTACCCAGCGACCCACTGGTTGCCTGTCAACCACACAAAGACAACAACAAATACTGTGCATAGCCAATAGCTGAAAACTCTCAGAGCAGGTGACAGTCAGGTCTAAGAACGTTTCAGTGCTGAATTTATATTACAGTCAGAGTCAGTCACAACAGCCCTGAGAAAAAACAATAGGTACAGTGTGTGTGCGTGTGTGTGTGTGTGTGTGACCATGAACTCACCCAGGTGTTCAGACAGCTGGCGGCCTCTCTCTCCACTCACCACTCGCTCGTCCTCCATGTCACACTTGTTTCCTACCAGCAGCACCTGTGCATTGTCCCATGAGTACGTCTTGATCTGTGTTGACCTAGAGCCAACACACCAGTGATGTCAGAGACAGAAGACAGGGGTCACATGCTGCCACTCAAACTGACCTGAGGTCAGAAGTCAAGTCCAGATCACAACAGAACCTTGTCCTGAAGTGAAACCAGTTTCATGTTTATCACAGTGTTAGCACCATTAGCATTTAGCCTCAGACCTTCAGTGTGGATGTGGTGCTCAGGTCTCAGTTACTTTGTGGATTAATGAACTGTATTTGTAATGACACCATCTTGTTTGGCCTCACCCCGACGTACCAGTCCTGGACGGCGTTGAAGGACTCTTCATTGGTGATGTCATACATGAGGATGAAGCCCATGGCACCTCGGTAGTAGGCTGTGGTGATGGTGCGGTAACGCTCCTGACCTGCCGTGTCCTGGAGACGGGAGGAGGAGCTTGTTATCATATTATAATATTGAGTCCAAATGACAGAACTGACCCACCACAGTAACATCTGTACACAGCTGGAATCAACTTATTGCTAATTAACTTGTTAAATGATGACATCATCATTGAAGTCCATAATTGACCTGTTGATTAACAAATCATCTACAGGACATCAGTGTTATTCAGCACACAAACACACACACTTCCTTTCATCTCTCACCCAGATCTGAAGCTTGATCCTCTTGTCATTCCTGTAGATGGTTTTCACCTTAAAGTCGATTCCCACCGTGCTGACGAATGCCGGTGTGAAGGAGTCATCTGCATAGCGGAACAGGAAGGAGGTTTTCCCCACGCTGCTGTTTCCAATGATGAGGATCTTGAACATGTAGTCAAAGTTCTGGTCCGAGGACTCCTTCTGCCCATAGGTCGCTGTTGCTGAGGCCATCTGTGGATGGTGGGGTGGGGGGTGGCGGTTGTTAATCAGACTGGGACCCGAGTAGATCCTCAGTAGAACAAGGTGATAAACTGAACATCTGGGTTCTTTACTCAGTCAGCAGGATGAGACCCACCTCATTGATGTGCCCCCTCAGGACCAGATCCAGAGGGGACCTGATCAGGAATGTCAATGTTACTGAAAGACCAGACGAGTCTGATACAGCTGGAGCTTCTGAACCAGTGACCTTTGTACTTATCAGACACTTTTACAGCATTAAAAAAAAAAACAGCAGAAACAGAACAAGTCTCACAACTTTAGCTTCAGTAACCAACACACTGACTGAGTTAGCCACAGTTAGCAAAACGTGAATGAGTGTTGGGGGCTGTTTGTCAGTGTCCCCTGATGCTGAATGTGATTTCCTGTCTGGAGCAGGCTCTGGTGGTCCCTGATAAGACCATGAACCATCAAAGGTTATAACAGGTTGTAACTTCAGTGACAGACCAGAGTAAACACTGTGTTTGTCTCCATCTCTGGAGACAGATGTTGGTCAGTAAAGGAAGTCTGATGCTGAACTCACAGCATGGTCAGTAAACAGCTGCTAATGCGAATGTTAGCGATGGAGCAATAGCAATACTTACAAAGAGCTCCTTTAAAGGATAATTTCTTGGTTGGTTGGTTTAGGTTCTGCAACCCAGCTCCAGTACATCAAGAATCGGTCTGAAGTCACCATCAAGTTCAACAACTAAACACTATCAACAGAGACACTGGTAATGGTGGGAGAAGGATGGTATCCGAGTTCATCTCAATCCACCTCAGACCACTTCAGATCACCTCAATCCACCTCAGACCACACATATTGAACCAGCTGTTCGTACAGGACCTTCTGACTGACCCACCTGATGTCTGAGATCATTTTGATTGGTTGACAGTGGTTTTTCAAACACCGTTTTAATCTTTGGTGGTCTGGACCCCCTAGCAGCTCCCACTAGACCACAGGGACTCGAGTCCTGATTGAGGTCCTCTCTCCACTCAACTGCACTCAACTCTCAGGGAATATTGCACAATATATCAGGGAATAAGGCACAAACAAAACAAGCGCACCCTCCTCTGAGAAGGGTTCAGTTTACATGAAGCAGAGAGAAGCCCTCTAAATAATGAAGAGGCAGTGAATCCTCAGCACGCTGACGTACAGCTTCAATCGAATCAGATCGAACGTTGTTCAAAGCTAACCATGTTACCTCTGACCTCTGGGCCTGTTCTCACCCTACATTCAACGAATCAGGTGTTTCTGATGCCAAGATGTTAAAAATATAAAATCGGTAAAACTGGACCAAACAGAGTCAGAATAAATCATCAGTTGATGATCAGCTGATCAGAGGAGAAGATAGAGAAGATCACAGCACAGCTCTTACACAGCTGCTGTTCCGCTCCCAGTTTGCATGAGATGACATTTCCTCATTTCCTCCAGTCACGTGCCTCCTCTGGGAAGCATGGGGATGCAGATGAGGACAAGAAGCTTAAAATAGCACCTCTTCATTTTTTTCCTCCACAGCAAACAGGAATCTGAGAGGGAGGCAGCAGGACAATGAACTGGTCTCTGGATATGCAGATGAATCCAGGACATTCGTCTGTTTCTAAACCAGTTTTTATTTCAAATTAAACTTCAGAAATATTTCATCTCTGTCATGTTTTGAATTTCTGCTGCTGCATGTGATTCTTTCTAATGGTAATGACAATCTGAGACTCTGATAGAGACCAGTTCTTATCAATAACTAATATCCATCCATCCATCACTGATCCTGACAGGAGGGAGGAGCTAATCCCAACGGACATTGGGTGTGGGCAGGGCTCACCTGGACAGGTGTCCTGTCCATCACAGGACTGACACAGCCAGCCAAAGACAACTCACATTCACACTTAGGGGCCATTTAGAGCCACCTCTCATGGGAGCACAGGGAGAGCATGGACACTCCACACAGAAAGTCCTGGGGTTCAAACCTGTGAGGCAGTGCTAACCACTGCATAACTAACCCTAACCCTCCTATAAAACAGGTGATGACAATCACGTTTTCAACTGCAACTGAATGTCTCACCAGAAACTTCTCACTGCTGCAGCTTCAGTCTCCACTGAGACCGGGAGACCTGAACCAGGGACGGGTCAGCACCGCGTCACCCCACACAGGAGGGGCCCCTGGGCACAGACAGACCTGAGGCCCCCACTCTTCCTGAACAGGGTCCCCAGATGACATAAGTCCTCATCAGTTTGAGTTTGAGGGGGTTTTGCGGCTCTGTGACCATTATATATAATAATAAATAAATATCACCAGTAACTTCATACATCACCATCACTATTATCACCATCACCATCATCATCACCACCATCATCACCATTATCACCATCATCATTACCGCCATTATCATCATCATCATCACCATTATCACCGCCATCATCACCATCACCATCATCACCATCATCACAACCATTATCATCACTATCATCATCATCACCATCATTATCATCACAACCATCATCATCACCATCATTATCATTGTCGCCAACATCACCATCACCGTTATCACCATCATCGCCATCATCACCGTCACCATTATCACCACCACCACCTTCATCATTACCACCATTATCACTGTCGCCATCATCACCATCACCATTATCACCATCTTCATCACCATCATCAACACTGTCATCATCACCAGCATCACAACCATTATCATCACTATCATCATCACCATCACCATCATTATCATCACAACCATCATTATCATTGTCGCCAACATCACCATCACCATTATCACCATCATCACCGTCACCATTATCACCACCACCATCTTCATCATCACCACCATTATCACTGTCGCCATTATCACCATCACCATCTTCATCATCACCACCATTATCACTGTCGCCATCATCACCGTCACCATTATCACCATCACCATCTTCATCACCATCATCACCACTGTCATCATCACCAGCATCACAACCATTATCATCACTATCATCATCACCATCACCATCATTATCATCACAACTATCATCATCACCATCATTATCACTGTCGCCAACATCACCATCAACATTATCACCATCATCGCCATCATCACCGTCACCATTATCACCATCACCATCTTCATCACCATCATCACTACTGTCATCATCACCATCATCACCACCATTATCGCTGTCACCATTATCACCATCACCATCTTCATCATCACCACCATTATCACCACCATCATCAACACCGTCATCATCACCATCATCATCACCACCATCATCACCAACAACTGACAGAATCTGACACATAAATGAAAAATGTTCCGGACCGGACCGGACCTGACTCTCATCATTGAAACCTTTTGCTGTACTACCTGAGTCCACCAGAGACAAGGACACTACAGTGTTTCATCCAGCTTCACGGCTTCACCGTGAAAACAGCTGTTCTGCAGCATCTGATGCTCGAGGCTCTTTAACCTGAAATCCTGCACCTGATATTTCAACGCACGCGCTCGCAGACGGTGATGACGTGACACAGACCAACTGACAACATGTGAATTAATGTTTGCGACAGATTCATAAAGACAAAATCCCACCTTTATTGGTTTCAGTCCGGCTGCTCTCCACCGCGTCCAGCACCCGCAGAGACTCCGCCACGGTCAAGTCACTGCTCCTGCAACTCATCGTCCGGATCTGATTTCCAAAATAAAAGCCCCAACGAGCGCCGCCTTAAAATTTTTAATTTTAAAAAATAATACAAAGCTAAATGTTGAACGAAGTGTTAATCCTTGTGTCACTGTGTCACAAGTTTGTCCCCTTTATCCCAAACTACCTGAGTCAATTTACTGATCAATCAAGTTTGGTTTTAGTATCTAAAAACTACAAATACAAAAGATAATTGCACTTAAAGTTTAAAATGTGTTCCCATATATTTCTATTTAAAATGGTGATATATTACTATGAATATAATTATACATAGTCTATAAGAAATGTACTTTTTTGTTTCCCATGTGTTTGTGCAGTCTCAGAAAAACCTCCAATGAAAAGTATGAAACATGCTGATAAAGTTTGGCTGAAATCTCACTCTGAACAAAATATGAGCATCTTGTTAAGGGTGAAAATAATGAAGCTCTTTGTCTCTTTAGCACCTGCGGCGCTGTCAGACTCACAGACTACAGTTTTGGGGCTTGGTGGAGGTTTTGGGTGTGTGATGCTAGTTGAGGCTATCAGACAATGCTCCGCCCTCCTCAGCACCTGTACACGGGCTCTCAGGTGGAACATCAGTTCCTCTTTCCATGATATGAACGCCTGAACCACTCGACTGTTATTTTGAAAGAGAAACCACTTCTTCCTCTCTTTAACTCCGCCATCGGGGGAGGTGGAAGATTGACGGCCCGTGTGGCAGATTCAAAGCCCGCTCCGCCCGGAGGCTGTTGCTCCGCCTCCAAAACTCAACCCGTCATTGATTATTGATGAAGCTGCCGGAGACACTGAATTATTGATCCGCTCAGAGACCAGGGCCGCCACGTTTCCCAGTACACGTCACAGGAACACTGGAGGTGCTTTTATTTTGTAACATCAGTTCGTGTGTTCACCTCCTGCTCTAGACAGAGGCAGGACCAGCATGCACCTGGGAGAGGAAGCAGGAGCCATGAGTTCTTTGTTTACCCGTTTTCTTTCAGTAAATCTGTTTGACCCGTGGGCATCTTTGTATATATTTAACTCCAATGATGCATCAGTGACTGGTTGATTTAAGTTTGGATAATCAGATACAGATACAACAAATTACTTTCACATTGTCAACATCATGTTCATCACAGGTCACTATGAACACAATAAAGTTAATGTAAAGTGACACAAATGTTATAGTTCACAGTTTGATTGACAGTCATGTTTACTGTAGCTGGTACCGATCAATAAACAGGACCAGGACCTGAGGTCTCAGCGAGGGGCTCAGGCCTCAGTTGGTCCCTGACCCTCCAGACCAGCAGGCGGCGCTGCGATATCCATCACCCTCTGTGGACCAGGTCCGTGTGGAAGTCATTTCCACCTTCACACGCTGTTTCCGCGGTTGAACTGTGGTCACGGTTCAGGTGAAGTTGAACCAGTAGTTCCACAGGTAACCGTTAGTGTTTACGGTGACTTCACTGGCCGGTTGTTGATGTCAGGGAGAAGCTCGGTTCAGGTCAATAAAATCGAAGCGGGACACGTCGACTGTGAAACGGACTTCACCCCGGCACCGGCTCGGACTCGACTCTCTTCGGTTTGTCTCGTTAACTCAACGTAAAACTGAATCCACCGTTTAATCAATGTTCGGTATCAGCCCTCGTGTTGAGTGAAACGGGAAACGTGACGTGAAACGGCTGTCATAGTTAGCCGCTGTTAGCCTGGTCACAGTTAGCCTGACCGCTAACAGCGGCTAACTGTTAGCAGCATGTGAAGGAGCATCAGTCAACGCTTCAATAAGCTAGAAACAGGCTCATTCACAAGTTTCACAGAAAATAACACCTGCTACACCGAGAAATTATAATCAACAACTTGACAATGACGCCGTAACTGCTGGTTTAAATTTTGACACTGATTGGCTGAAAAAAAAATTTTTATCCAGCAATAGGTGAACTGTAAACATAAATACCATCATATACTAGAGCTGGTTATTGGGGATTAGTTTTAGTAATTCCATGATAAACGTTGTGTAACTGGGTTTACACAACCGTGTGACTAACTCTTGTTCTGAAAGCTCTGTGTTGGAGGTGTTGCATGTAGAGACTCACTGAGCACTTCATTAGACACAGCATATTAATACTGGGTTAGCCAGTATTTTGAAAATACGTGGAAACCGGAAATGACAGCTGCTTGTTTCCTCCACAGATGACAGCACCATCTCTGCGGTCCCAACATCATGCTTCCCCAGGCGGGTAAAGAGTTCCTTGTTCGGATACAGTTCTTCTGGAGGCCATTTTTCCAGGGCCGGTACCTGCTGCTCACTAACACCCTGAGTGGAGGGGGCATGCTGGCCCTAGGAGACTTCCTGCAGCAGAGCCGGGAGATCCGCAAAGAGTCTGGCAGAGTCTGGGACTGGATAAGGACAGGTGAGGAGGCCTGAGACATCAGCTCCTGTGTTTCACTCTGAGTTATGACCATGACGTAAGATCCTCAGACACTCATCTCTCTGTTAGAGCTTCAGATATTTCCTGCGCATCTCCATTCTTTGCCCCCCACCCCCGCCCGCAACCCCAGAAGGACAGACCTGATACCATAGACTAACAGGTGTCCTTACCTACTCAGAGTTTCCGTCCTATCCACAGTCCACTCAGGGTCATGTGACCTATAAATTAGTTTTTAATGTGCTTGTTTTAAAAGAAACACCATGTCTTTGTTGACATCTGGCTGCAATCTTGTACAGATGAACTCAATGACCCTGTGACATCATCGCTGGGCATGTTCTTTGAATAAAAACATAATTGTAAAGTTTAAACCCTTTCTCTCGAGACTCTTGGACAATTTGGAGATATTTTATTTTGAAAGGCTGGTTTATTACCATACATTACACTCATCTCTGGTGCCCTCTGCAGGTCGCATGTTTGCAGTGGGCTGCTCCATGGGTCCTCTGCTGCACTACTGGTACTCCTGGCTGGACAGAGTCTACGTGGGCAAAGCCCTGCACACGGTGGGGAAGAAGGTTCTGGTGGACCAGCTGGTCGCCTCGCCCTCCATCGGCCTGTGGTACTTTGTAGGTGAGAACACACACACACACACACACACACACACACACACACCTCAGCGTTCATTAGGGCGTTGTCACACAGGCAGTTTCTGTATGACACACACACGGAGACAGAGCCAAAGGTTGGTATGAGACGTGGGCGCGGTGAGACAAAGGCAACGTATCAGAGATTCAAAGGTCGTCTGATAAATAATGTAATTGAGCTAGTGTTTGGCCCATCAGAGACTAGGTCCTGTCTGCTCCTTATCTGACGCTTCTCTGACACACATGTGATTGACTCTGTTTATTGCAGGTATGGGAGTCATGGAGGGACATACTGTGTCTGAAGGCTGTGAGGAGTTCAGAGACAAGTTCTGGGAGTTTTATAAGGCAAGTCCACCTGACAGGTTAGTTAGTATCTGACAGGCTCTGACTGGGTCTGAGAGGGTTTGACATGTTCTCATCCTGTCCCTCACTAGATTGAGACAGACATGATCTCAAGAACTCAGTGGATTTTGGTGGTCAAAGGTCACCTCAAATTCACGGCACAGCAATTATATTAAAATAAAATTATTACCTTTTATTATATATGCTGGACATTAGGGTCACATGACCGTCACAGAGCAGGTTCACCACCAGCAGGTTGATGACATGTATGAAATTAGCACGATGATCAGATGTTAGCACGATGGACAGATGTTAGCACGATGGACAGATGTTAGCATGATCAGATGTTAGCATGATGATCTGACAAAAACATGATCAGATGTTAGCACGATGATCAGCTTATGACTGGTTGTTTCCTGTGAATCATCTGATTTATGTTTGTAAGTCTTGTTAGCAGGGAAGTTCAGCTCATGCTCTCCAGTGATTGGCTGGCATCCTGACTGGTTCCTCTCAGTTGACAGAGGTTGTCGGGCTGCGATCATCTGGTTCACCCTAATTCATGTTGTTGTTGCAGGCTGACTGGTGCGTGTGGCCCGCTGCTCAGGTGATCAACTTCTACTTCCTGTCGCCCAAATTCCGTGTCCTGTACATCAACTTCATCACCCTGGGGTGGGACACCTACCTGTCCTACCTGAAGCACAGGGTGAGTGGTACAGGTGGTTAAAGGGACATTCCACCAAAACCTCAAACCAGAGCAGGAAGTGAGGGCGGGCCTTAAAGGCAACTTGGTAATCAAACCACACACAGGTCAAAAAACACTGAAGGGGATTTATTGTTATTATTGTAGGATACAGTTCGTCAGTTGTTTCTAATTATGACATCATGGTGTCTCAATAAAGATGGACGGATGGAGACATTTTGATCTTCAATCAGTCACAGTTTAGACAAACTGACATGAGATGATGACACTGACTCTGCTCATCACACAAATTGACTATGTTGATGTATTGACAGGTGGATGGTTCTCACACTGAACCTGTGTCTGAGGACAAACAGCAGAAACCTTCAGCTCTGAACTGATTTTGACGGTGTATCCTCCCGGATCAACTGATAACAATCAGGACCTGAGCTGGTGTGTGCATCTACATGTGAAGTTGCCTCACTGCCACACCGTTGACGTTCCTTTCATTTCCTGTTTGAATCATTGTGTCTGAGTCTGAGGTCTGGTTCTGCAGACTAGGTCCTCTCGGGTCCTGGTCCTCAGCCCTTTGAAGTGATGATGATGATGATGATGATGAAGAACTTCTGCATTTTATATCTCACTGGATGAGTGAAATTCTTTTCAAACTGTGACTCGTCCATATCGGTCTTTGTGATGATGATGATGATGATGTCAGCGCATCATAGAGCTCTGTAAAGAAACATAATGCATTTCATAGCTTTTATTTCATGTTTTACAGTCAGTAATTTATTAAGAAGAAACAAATACGTCTTCTGCTTCTGTTAAAAGTGAAAATGTAAACACTAATGAATATGTTTCGTCTTCATCTGTAAAATCACTGTTTAAACAAAAGCTGATGATGAAGCAATAAATTCAGTTTTCAGCATCTCCTCTTCATCTTTGACTCTTTCAGGCTTTATGTAGAAATTACTATTACACAGAATATTTAATAAGTTCAATTTGTACAGAAGACTTTTAACAGCGTGACTTTAATCATGTGTCACTGTGACAGAAATGTGTTCAGACATGAAGGTGAAGAAAGAAAAGTTCAGTCAAATGTAAAGGAAAATAAAGAAAAAATATGGTGGAACTGATTCAGCAGGAGAATAAAGTGTTTTTCATTAATTAATTTGTATTCATCCACCTCTCACAGGTCTCTGATGGATGAATGTCACCTTAAACTTTCATGTTCAGAGTAAGAGACAAATAAATGAAGTTTCACAGAGGTGAAAGCTGCAGTCAGGTGGAGCTTCAGCAGCTGGGTGAGGTCAGAGCTGTGAACAAACAGCCATGTTCAAACAGATGGAGGTCTGAGAGGTGGAGCTCCTGCTCGGGCAGCAGCACATCCTGCTTATGAGGATGTAGTCAGTGTGTGCGTTCGCATGTTGTCGTTATAAGCGTGAGTCTCAACATGGCTGCAGTGTGGTACCTGAGCGTGCTGCTCGTCCTGACTGTGATCAACCTGTCAGGTGAGTCCAGAGAGAGAGAGGAAGGAAGTTAAACTCAGCTGAACTGAACCACAAATCAGGACTGTCATTAATTAAGTTTTATTCAACATAGCATCAGACTCATCAGTCCAACAGATCATATACTGTTATAACACTATATGTTACATATATATGTAACATATAGTGTTATACTATATTTCAGAAATATATATGTGTGTGTTTATATACATGTATATGTATATACATGTATATATGTATACATATATATATATCTGTCTCTTATACACAT
>CM076656.1:25389090-25442057 GCA_038496675.1 Rachycentron canadum | reverse complement strand
TATGTATATATATATATATATATATATGAATATATATATATATGTATATATATGTATATATATATTAGTAACATAGTGTTATAATTACTGTATGGATAAAGAAGAGCAAAAACATGATTCTCTAGACCTGTGCTTCCATTTTGAGATATCAGCCTTGTCATGTTAGCAGCCATGACATCATCATTTCTGACAGCTGTTCGTTCCTCTGTAGGTGGACACGTTTCATCTGTGACGACGTCAACCAAAGCAGCTGCTCACCTCCTAGGTTCCACTGTGACCACCAAACATGGCATTGTTTCTTCCACTGTTAAGACCACCAAAATATCACCACGTCAAACTACTGCACGACATGTCACCGTTGACATCACAGAGACGCTATTATCACCACAAACACTCGACAGAACTGAGGACACACACCCCAGCCGTCATCCTGAGACAACATCCACCAATCAGACGTCCAACTGGACTGTTTCCCCCAGTCCAACACGCCCACTGGCCTCAGGACCACCAAACCCCACCGCAGTCACTACTGTGAACACAACCCGCCCAGGTCAGACTCAGACCCAGCCTGTCAGATCTCAGATCTGTCACCTTTAAACCTTCAGACTGTTTGGACTTTGGGGTCAGAGGTCTCAGAGCTGAGGTGAACTGTAGGTGTCTAGTTTGAGACCTGACCTTTTGTTATCTCTCCCTCAGATTTTTCACACGACCCAGAAACAGGTCAGTTGGTGCAAAACCCTGGCCTGGTGGCTGTCCTCTGCATCTTCTGTATTGTCCTCGTCCTCATCCTGGGGGTCGCCATTGTGAAATGCGTCAGATCGTCGAGGTCCAGCTTTGAGAGGCTTGAGGATGTGCCGATGGTGAGTTAGAGAATATGTAAAAACCCTGTGTGTTGGATGGATCATATTCCTATACTCCTCAGTCCTCCCTCAGGTGTGTAACGCCACATCCAGCCCAGGCTTTAACACATGATGCTGACTTAGAGGTTGTTTTGTCTCTAAACGTCTCTGTTTCCTTCATCTGTTCAGGGTAAAGTCAATGAGTTCTCTCCATTCGCCCAGTTCTCCAAGTGACAATTCCAGGACAGATCTGGTTTGCTGCAGGACAGTAAGCAGAATTCATGGGTTTCTCTCTTATTTCTTTACATAGCTCTTCTGTAAGTCTTGTGTAAGTCATCATAAGCACTTACAGTTCAGGACTGCACTCTTTCATTATGCAGCACACATTTCCATGATGATCTCAGGATTAGGCACAGGAGTCTGACCCCAGTCTAACCATTGACCCACTGACCTTTAACAGTGATGAGCGATTCAGGCCAAAGAAAAACCACACCATTAATCAAGCTTGTGGAGAAATTCAGATTCACTTGGAAGAAAATATCAACACCTCCAGTTTAGGCCAGAAGACCCAGATCTGGAGGAACATCTGGCCATCAATACAGCATGAGGGTCAGATACTGCTTCCCCATCTGGACCAATGGCTCACACAGAAAATCTTCAGTACACTGGCCATTCACTCTGCTTTGTGTTGTCTGAAACTGGTCTGAGGAAACATGACAAATGTCTTGATTATACCTCAGAAACCAAATCAAAATCACTCTCTCTCTATCTCCTACAATAATGACAAATTGTACAAATCACACATGCACTGTGCTTCCTTAAAATAAAAATATGAAATAATATTTTACTGTAATGTGTGATTAGTTTGTGTCTGGGCTCAGACTGAGCTGATAAAACATCCTGATGTTTCCAGTTCAATAACATGAGCTGGTTTCTGGTTGATTCCTCAGAGGCTCATGTTACTATGTCGACCCCTGAGGGATGAGTCAGATAAAACTGTCTGATGATGATGATGACTGTGGTCTGTGGCCAGAGGATAGAAGTCGATGTTTCTAACGGCAGTACAGTAAATGAGTAAAACGCTGCCTCAGCAAACCTCGTGGCTTCAGTAGTAAAGTTGTTTACGTCCCACAGCTACATTTCCTGTCATGTGACCTTGATGATCGACGTCACAGTGACGCTCTCACGCGGCGCTGCACGTCGCAGAGTTTGAAGTTTAACCAAGTAACGAACTAAGTTGCAGCAATAAAGATGGAAAGAGCGATAAGATCGGGAGATCAGGAGTCTCAGCTGAGGCACGCCCCCCCCCCGGAGAAAAGCTCTGACCCAAGGTGAGAGGCTGACGAGGCTTCACCTACCTCCAGATTCGCGGGCTGGGAAGCTGGTTCACTCATAGGTGCAGCTGGTTTCGTTGGAAAGGTAAGTGAGATGGATGAACCATCCAAATCACTGATTTCTCCATGGGAGTCTGGCACTGTCCCAGGTTTTCCGTGTTTGTGACACTGAACAGTGATTTTTTTCACAGATCTTATTTAAATGAATCTGATTAATGCTCACCGAAAAACACTCACACTGACTTTAATGAGTGTATGTGTGTTGGGTTATATTGTGTTTTCCATATTATTCCTGTAATCTGTCTGTTAAAACTGGATAGATTTGAATGGAAGTTCTTCATGGTGAATGTTTGTCACAGTCCACGTGGCCTCACCTTGCAGTTATATTAGTGTGAGATCCTCATAGTGTCAGGACATCAGTTCAGTGTGTTCACTCACTGTGGTGCTGTGTTGTGTTCAGTGTCATGTGTGGACTATTTCATTTTCATGAACAAACCAACATGAAATATATTAATGTTCCCTCCTTCTCTTTACTTTCATTCTGCCTCTGACGTCTGACCCACCCCCCACAGACACTCAGAGACACTGTCCAATCCCGACTTGATTTAACTCATTTCATCAGCCGTATTTTCTCTTTGACTCAGAATCCTTCGTCAAACTGAGAAAAGAGAAAAATATTTTGCAGAATTCATGTTTCATATTCATATTTTCCCAGAATGCACTGCTGTTACATTTTATGTGCAGGAGAAGGTTTAGTGAAACCTGTGCTGTTTGTGGGACCAGCAGATTGTTCGTAGCCTCTGTTATCCTCGTACCGTCGGGCGTTAGGAGGTTTCCTCACTGAGGTGAACTGACTCAGTGACATCACTGAGCTCAGGGTCAGACCCGTCAGTGACATCACTTTCACCAGGCACCATGGCTGACCTGTGAGTGTCCACTGGATGGCGTCCTGCTCCTGTATTGAGCAGCCGCCTCTTCATCATCATCATCTAAAGTTGTTTGACGTTTTCAGCCTTAACTCCAAATCAGCTTTTGTCTACTGTCACCCAGTCATGGTAAGTGTCAGGTCACAACCTCATGGGTCCAAATGGATGAACGAGACTAACTGGTCTCTGGGCCCTGATAAGGGTTACATGGGTTTGTGGAGGAGAAACAGCAGGTTAAACCTGTTCGTGTAGATGGACTCTGACCCCCTAAGGTTTACTGTCAAACCTCAGAGCTGGGAGCTGCAGGGGAGGGGCAACAGAGTCCAAAGTCCTGACTGAGAGACTCAGTTCATCTGATCTTAGACACTGAAGAAGTCACCTCCTGTCAGAAGGTCCATCGTGTCTGTGTGATGAGTGTCAATATGACCAGCAGCAGGTTTATCTTAGCTTAATCTAGCTTAGTTTAACACGAATAGACTGGGTTTGTCCACCAATCAGCTTCTCTGACTCAAACACGGAAACGAGAAGCAGCTGTGATTTATGTGTGTGTTTGTCTATTTGTGTGTGGACTCATCAGCTCAGCCTTTTTTCTTTGCCATGTGTCACCAAAGGACAACATCATGAGCCACCCTGGTTTACTGGTCCTTGTGTGGTCTGATGTTGGACTGAGGGACTGAGGGATTGGAGGACTCGGGGACTGAGAGACTGGAGGACTTGGGGACTGGGGGACTGGGGGACTGAGGGACTGGGACCAAGGAGGTCTGGACAGGAAGTCATTGGAGGAAGATGGAGACAAACGAGTCAAAGGAAACCATGAGTTTTACTGCATCATCCTCGGGCTTCTCTGCAAGTGAAGGCCCTTCTGGGGCCAGTCAGGGGCCACAGACATGATCACATCAGTCCATAAAACATGAATGAAGAAGCTGAGGAAACATCCAATCACAGCGCTTCAGCTGCTCAGAAGCTAAAGAGAAAACTCTCAGTTCAGTTTTGGATTGTGGATAAATTTTGGATAAATTCACTGGTAGACAAGGTTCCACAACATGAACCCAGTACTCCATGTACATTTTTTGAGGGTGAATAAAGTTTATTGTTGAACATTTTCTCTTATTGTGTGTTTTGTTATGTGTGTAATAATGAGCTGTGAGGTGGAAACAACATTGTGGCCTGAGAAGTTGAATCATCCACAGATGAAACTGAGCAGAGACGCCACCCAGACAAGCAGAGGACACAGAGACACATGACATGACATGACATCATATGATATCACTTTATATGACATGATATGACAACACATCACATGACATTGTATGACAACATGTCGTGTAGTGAAGATGTGTAGTGAGCGTGTGCTGTATAAGTGTGTGTTTGGACTGAGCGCTGATCAGGTGTTTTCTGTCTGACAGAGCTCATGAGCCTTGTTAGCCTCGTTAGCCTTGTTAGCTGGATGATCCTCCGTCACTCTGCTTGTGATGATGTCAGGTGTTGTTGAGTCACATGACTCTGAAGTCATCAGTGTGTAAAGGTGTTTTTCTTCATGTGTTTATCAAACCTGTGACAGTGATATTTTGTCTGTGATTAGCTTGTCTTCATCACTGAGGGATGAAGGTCATTTACACACTGTCTCATCTGTTCCAGGTTCTGCTGCTAATTAACAACAGCCATGTCTCGACCCGAGGTAAATCACACACAGAGACACAGACAGAGACACAGAGACAGACGCAGATACACAGCGACAGAGACACAGAGACAGACGCAGATACACAGCGACACAGAGACACAGAGACAGACACACACACAGACAGAGACAGACACACACACACAGACAGAGACACAGAGACAGACGAAGATACACAGCGACACACACACAGAGACACAGACAGAGACACAGAGACAGACAGCGACACAGAGACAGAGACAAATACACACACAGACAGAGACAGAAACACAAACAGAGACACAGACAGAGACACAGAGACAGACACACAGAGACACAGAGACAGACGCAGATACACAGCGAAAGAGACACAGAGACAGACACACACGGAGACACAGAGACAGACGCAGATACACAGCGACACAGAGACAGACACACACACAGACAGAGACACAGAGACAGACACACACACACAGACAGAGACACAGAGACAGACGAAGATACACAGTGACACAGAGACAGACGCAGATACACAGCGACACACACACAGAGACACAGACAGAGACACAGAGACAGACAGCGACACAGACACAGAGACAGAGACACAGACAGAGACACACAGACACAGAGACAGACAGCGACACAGACACAGAGACAGAGACAGATACACACAGAGACAGAAACACAGACAGAGACACACAGAGACACAGACAGAGACACACACAGAGACACAGACAGACACACACTCAAAGACACACTCTTTCACCTTCATGTTCATTTGAGGAAACAGATTTGATGACGTCATCTCACTGTGAGTGTGTGTGTCCGTCTGTTTAATGTGTGACATCACAGTGTATGATTGTGGACTTGCTGTGTGGGGCAGATGGAGTCTGGTGCATTCTGGGATACTTGCTGTTCTCTGTCCTGTCATGAGAATCACAGATCATAGATGTTCTGACTCTGATTGGTCTGAAGACTCAATGATGGGGAGGAACCTGTGACATCACACCTATCGGGACCTGATGGTCCAGATACTAAGCCAGGGAACTGGATTTTCTCTCATGGCCTTCTCTCTGTGATGGTGCAGGGACGTCGGGACTCTCTGCCCGTGGTGCACCAGGCAGTGCGGCGGCGTTTCTCTGGCCCCCTGCTGCTGCCCCCCCTGTGGAGACGACACTCATGCCAGGATCGGCCCAGCGATGGCCAGAGACTGTCTGCAGGTCAGGGACTGCCCCTGGACCGACTAGAGTACCTGTATAGCCGAGCACTGGAGCGGCATGAAGACCAGGAAGAGAGGCGGTCAGTGACCAACCCCCCCACCCCACCCCCACCAACACCTCCTTCTCCTGTAACAACCCCCCCCGACTCTCGTGTGTGTTCCTTCTCATTTAGTGTCATCCTGAATCTCGTTAGTTAATTGTGATGAGAGGTTTTGTGATGTTAATGTGAAACACAGAGTGAGGCTGGCCCCTGGGCCTCTGTATCCCTGTACCCTGGTCTGGTCTTCAACACACATATAAAGACATATAAATATATTTAAAATATACATTCAGATTCAGATGATGATGTCATTCAGATAAGAAGGATTGAATGCTCAGTTTATTAGGAAGTGAGGTAAACCCTCCTCCCTGAGGATGATGATGTTGTATTGAGTTTGATTCATCTATGTGATCTGGGGATGATGATGATGTTTCCTCTCTGACATGGATGGGGTGGACAATAATAGAAACCCCTGTGATGTGGTTGTTACACTGGAACAGCACCTCGACCCACTGTTGTTGGGTTAAACGGACCTGATCCTGATCCTGATCCTGACCGTGGTCCCGGTCCTGGTCCTCTGAGCAGCTGCTGTTTTAAAGCTTGTGTTCAGACAGGCTGCGTTCACACACGTTAACGTTCTGTATCTGAGGTTCCTGTTCTCCACATGATGAGAGCTCAGACATGTTGTTCCTAATTTTCTGAACCTTTGTGTCTCCACTGTAGAAACGTGCGAGCTCAGTGTGGGAAGGATGTTTGGACCTGCAGCTGTTGAACAGCTTTTTAAGGTGTCGATCGTGATGAGAGATCAGGTCACATGACTCGTTGTTGCTGGTTCATTGACAGAGCAAAACAGCAGCTTGTTTGATGTCTTTTAATGACAGGATAATTAAAACTTGTCATTGTGGGGTCAGATCCCATCATGCACCAGGCTGTGGTTTAACAGTGATGGTGATGGTCTGGCCCACAGGAAGTCCTCTGGTTGCTCCTCCAAACAGACTGAGGCAGAGTCTCCAACATCACATGTTTATGTCTGACTGTACGATGTGTAAGTGATGACCTCTGACCTTCCACCTTTGGACAGAGTCTGTGGCCCCCCCCTCTACGGGCCATGCCACGGCTCACCTCCCCTCACAGGCTCCTCCCACACTGGAATTGTGTTTGTCACCTGACGGTGAGACAGACGGTGGTTGTAGCCTCGACACTGTGACGTGTTGCAGCCTTTGGTTTGTGTTGACAGTAGATGTTGCCATGGAAACAGTCAGGACTGACGTGTTATTTGTTTGCATTCAGACAGGTTGTGTTAATGGATTGTGTTGTGTGCACAGTGTGCAGTGTATTGTGTGATGTTATTCAGTTGGGATTTAAACCTGTGAAACAGCACCAGTGTGTTTTATAACCTTACAGATGTGAGCAACATGGTGGAGCCTTAAGAGTCAGAAACATTGTCCCTGCTTCACTCACAGTTCAGAGCATTTCACAGATTCATGGAGCTGAATATTCAAATTCATTTATTTGTCCTTCAGTGGGGGAATTGCATTGTTGCAGCAGCAAAGAAATACATACATAAATACATAGCAATACATTATAGGGAATTGGGTTTATTTACATTCAGATGTCTGTATGTGGTCGACTGGGAGCAGAGCTGGTGGTACAGTCTTATAGCTGCAGAAAAGAATGATCTGTGGTAGTGCTCCTTCACACAGACGGGTCTACAGGGACCTACAGAGGTAGGTCTTTAGAGGTCTGCAGGGATCTACAGAGGTCTACAGGGACCTACAGAGGTAGGTCTATAGAGGTCTACAGGGATCTACAGGGACCTACAGAGGTCTACAGGGACCTACAGAGGTCTACAGGGACCTACAGAGGTCTACAGGGATCTACAGAGGTAGGCAGAGGTAGCTCTATAGAGGTCTACAGGGATCTACAGAGGTTTACAGAGGTAGGTCTATAGAGGTCTACAGGGATCCTTAGAGGTCTACAGGGACCTACAGAGGTCTACAGAGCTCTATAAAGCTCTACAGAGGTTCATGTGGTTTGGTTTCTGTCCTGGGGTCTCATCTGCACAGGTGTCGTGGAGCATGAACCTGACCTGTGGTGTTTCCCTACTGTGACCTCAGCAGGTGGTTGAGCCTCGTTCTGCTGGAGCTCCTTTAGTGAAGCTTAATGGATGAAGTTAAATATATTTGTTTACATGTGAAACTATTGACACAAACAAATTATGAGGAGCCACATTTCTGACCTGACCAAGTGTCTCTGGGGCCATCTTAAATCTGACTTCCCCCATGACTCCCCCCTGCTCCTCCGTACTGCTGACCCATGGCATTGGTGTGCAGAGACACTTCACCGAACACACCCAGGTAGTGATCACACGACAGGTCACAGGTGTCACTGTGACCATGCTGAACTTGAATAAACTGAAGTCTGTGCAGTTGTCTCAGGGGCTGATGGGTAAAGGGGTGTGTCTCAATGTGACAGTAGCTGCTTTTGCACGTTATCAACATGTGTGTCATGTGTTTGCTGTGAAAAAAAGCCTCATTGTCCAATGGGAAGGTAACTGTGGGAAACTGGCTCTAGGCTGAAGTCGGGCTGGCGTCATCTCAAAGGCCTCCTTGTTCCCGCCACGACAGAGACACTCTTGTTAGGTGCTTCAGGTGTCATCGCTGCATTCAGCAGGTCAACCAGTGAGAAGAGAGGATACGACAGAGACAGGGGGGTTTAGAAACACACCCCACAGTCAGCACTGACCTCTGAACTCTGACCCTTATGACTGAGGTCAGGCAGCAGAGCCTGTGACATCAGAGTGGATGCAGCTGTGGATGGAGGGGATGGATCTCACAGAGGTGATGGTTGTGACGGATGTGATGGAGGTGATGGATATAATGGAGATGACTGATGTGATGGATGTGATGGAGGTGACGGAGGTGAAGGAGGTGCTGGAGGTGACAGGTGATTGAGGTGACTGTGACAGATGTGATGGAGGTGATGATGCGTTCACAGCTGTGGCTCTGCTGAAGGTTGAGCACTAACTCATTGATGATGTCAGTGGTGATGTCAGTGTTTGATTGGCTCCATCAAGCTCAGCGGCTTCTTTCATGTGGCCTGTGTGTGAATGTTGTTGTTTTCTGTGGTTTTATACTTGTTGTTCGTCACAGGAACGAACAGTAGATCAGGTGACGCAGCATCGTTCCCATGGTTACAGCCTTCATTGCTCCTCTTCATCAGTCTAGTTAACATTTTTAAATCTGACAAAATCAGTTCATCGTATATAACAATATGTTAATGTACTGAATTCACACACACACACACACACACACACACAGTGAGTCACAAACGTATTAAAATGTCCTTATATAGAAATGTTTGTAAACTGTTTATAAACAGTGAAGAGTCACATGACTCCAGAGGCTCAGACGTTTGAATCATAAGAGAATCAGACGGTGTCTGAGCAGCTGTGTGTTGGTGATGTCTCTGATGAAAGAAGTGTCATTTCTGCTCTGAGCCAATTGTCTGTCAGCTTGGCTCCACGCTGCAGCCTCTGACTCATCATTATATAATGTGCGAAAAGTCTTTAGATTCTTCCTTCTCCTCTTCCTCTCTGAGACTGTGGTTGTCAGGTTTTACTTCCTGGTCCTGGACTTCCTGTTTCACTGAAACAAACAGCTGATCTGATCAGTCTGCAGCTTGTTTGTTTGTTGTGTTTGTGTTTTACACTTTAGTGTAAAAGGATTTGCCCCCCCCACTGATCATCAGCTCTAACAATATCTCCCTGTACTGCTGTGGCTGCAGGCGGGGGGGTCAGGCGGCTCACTGATCTCACGTGTCGTCGGAGGCTGAGCCACAGCAGCTGAAAAGCAGAAACAGCTGAGTCTGACTCCTGAAGCTGAGTCTGAAGCTGGTCCTGTTGACGCTCTTCGTTTCATTTGTTCACTCCTCCAGCCTGTGACTTCCTGCTTAGACTCTGGGGATATGGTGGGTCCCTCAGCCCCCACACTGACCTCAGGGCCCCACAGCCCCCTACAGTACGGTAGGAAGAGGTCAACCCCCACCACCCCCCCACCCCGCGACGCTGACGCTGTGGTGTCACAGCTATAAGCAACTTCAGCTCTTCCTCTTCCTGCAGACACAGGCGTCTCTGAGTCTGTCCTGGACTCGTCTCTGGGACCGGTTCACAGGACAGTCCAGAGAGAGACCGGCCCATCCTGGACCCTCTGGACCCCCTGGACCCTGATCCAGGATCTCACTCAGCCTCATTCAGGCTCGTCTGCTGTAATCAGATCCACCTGGTTTCAGCTGGAGCCGTACAGTGGTTTGGTGGGTTATGGGGGCGTGGAGTTTCCCCTGAACCAGCCCAAGGATCATAGGAGAAAAATAACAAATAAGCTGAAGTGTTGAAGAGTCTAAACATGAGCCGGTCGTTTTCTGGTGTGAGTCTGTGCCTCCAGGGACGATGAACAGAGACGTCCGCCTGACACGAAAGGTGGCACCGTTGGGCTTTGGACACGGCCGGAGACACTCGTGTTTGGGGTATGTTTCTAGACTTACATCACAGCTACACACTGACACACTTGCAGTAACACAACCAGACACATAACCACCAGTTTTAGCTCCTGGTCTTCACTGGGACAGGGAGAACTGGTCTCTGTGGGACCTGTGTTCACTCAGAGACCTGATGGTTCCAGAGTCCAGGACTCTGATTGGTTCAGAGAGCCAGGACAGAGTGATGTCACTGAGGACAGAGATGGAGGAAAACTGCTGATGAGTAGATGAACAGCTGGAGAAAAATACCCCTGAGAGGAGAAATACCTCAGAGAGATAGAATCATAGATCATGTTGAATCAACAGCTTAGTTTCTCTATAACACACATTCAGGTGATGATCAGGTTGATTATTGTGTTGATAGTGATCAGTGTGATGAGGTGTTGAGGTCTCGTATGAAACTCTTCCCCGGTTCTTCTTCTCTCTGTTAATAAGTGTAGCCTGCAGACCAGGTTCACGTAGGTCAGTGTGTTGATGTTTTTCTTTGTTGGTTTTTTTACCCATCAGCTTTTGGGAGGAAGTTTTGTTTGTGGTGAGTTTTTGACTTCCTGTTTTTGTTTCTTCAGTTGGAGACAAAAAACTGAACATTTGTGTTGCAGCAGTTCACAAAAGAGACACACAACCGTCCATATGTGTATGTGTGCAATGGCCTCAGTATGTGTCTGTGTGTTCATGGATACTTACCCGCACGTGTTCTTACTGATGACAAACACTGTGTGTGTGTCTGTGTGTGTTTGTCTGTGTTTGTGTCTCTGTGTGTATCTCTGTATGTGTCTCTGTATGTGTTTGTCTGTGTCTCTGTGTGTCTGTGTGTATCTCAGTGTGTGTCTCTGTGTGTGTTTGTCTGTGTCTCTTTGTGTCTGTCTCTGTGTGTGTCTCTGTGTGTCTCTGTCTCTGTGTGTGTCTCTGTGTGTGTGTGCCTGTGTCTCTGTGTGTCTGTCTCTGTGTGTGTCTCTGTGTGTCTCTGTCTCTGTGTGTGTCTCTGTGTCTCTGTGTGTGTCTCTGTGTGTGTCTCTGTGTGTGTGTGTCTGTGTGTGTCTGTGTGTGTCTCTGTCTGTGTGTGTCTCTGTGTCTGTCTCTGTGTGTCTCTGTCTCTGTGTGTCTCTGTCTGTGTGTGTCTCTGTGTGTGTCTCTGTGTCTCTGTGTGTCTCTGTCTGTGTGTGTCTCTGTCTTTGTCTGTCTCTGTGTGTGTCTCTGTGTGTGTGTCTGTCTGTCTTTCTCTCTGTGTGTCTCTGTGTGTCGGTCTCTGTGTGTGTCTCTGTGTCTGTCTTTGTGTGTGTCTCTGTCTCTGTGTGTGTATATCTCTGTGTGTGTTTGTGTCTGTCTCTTTGTGTGTTTGTTTGTGTCTATGTCTGTCTGTCTCTGTGTGTGTCTCTGTCTCTATGTGTCTGTGTCTGTGTTTGTGTTTCTCTGTGTGTGTTTGTCTCTGTGTGTCGGTGTTTGTGTGTGTGTGTTTGTCTGTGTCTGTGTGTCTCTGAGCATGTGTGTAGACAGTGTAACAATGTAACTCCGCCCCCTGCTGGATGGTAATGTTCAGACTGAGGCTGTTGATGTTAGGCCATCAGGTGACACAACTGACTGATGATGTCATTGTTACAGGGCTGAGTGGCTGTTTTAGCTCTGAGGAGACAAACTGACCTCTACCTGAGGTCAAAGGTCACTGCAGGCTGCCAGCATGTTGCCACATAATGACTGAGTGACTTAGACTGTTAGAATCACTTCACTCACCTGTCACCTGCTGAGGAAGACTCCACCCCCAACCTGACAGGGGTCCCTGTTCACTAAACCTGAGAGAAAATGAGGTGACAGCTGTTTGACAGCTGAAGGTCTGATGTTTCCAAACTGAACTTGAATGCATCACAGACGTTTGTCATCATGTTCAGCAGCTTGTTGATCTTCTCAGCTCAGGACCTGATCCCAAATAATTTCCAGCTCATATTTATTAATAATTGGTCTCTGGTCTGTTCTCTCGTCTGTTCTCTGGTCGATGGTCTCTGGTCTGGTCGATGGTCTGGTCTCTGGTCTCTCTGAGGTCTGAAGGTTTGAGGTCTGTAGGTCTGTGGGTCTGAGGTTTGAAGGTTTGAGAGTCTGACGTCTGAGGGTTTGAAGGTTTGAAGATCTGAGGGTCTGAAGGTCTGAAGGTCTGAAGATCTGGGTTCTGAAGGTCTGAAATGATGGTCTCTGAAATCCACAGTAAAAACTTGATTAGATCAGAGAAACCATCACTGGGACCATCAGGTCCACATCACCAGTACCCGGTTGTCTATAACGAAGCTGGTGTCAGGTTATTTAAATATGTGGTTGAATATATAAAAAAAGGAGTTCTGGTCCAGGTCTTTGTCTTCCAGTCACAGTCCTGGTCTCAGAGACCAGATCAGTCCACATCCCTTTGGACCTCACTGGGACCAGTCTTATGTACACACAGTGACTCCATGGAGGCCGTTGGCCACTCTGCATCAACAGGCCCGGCACTGGGCCGACATCAGCCCAGTGTGTCTCTGACTTCGGTGAGTTGTGTTGTGTTGTGTTGGAGTTGTGTCCTGCTGATTGATTGGCTCCTGCTCTTCCTTAATCAAAGAGGAAGTGGTTCACTGAGGACTGAAAGTGAAGTCAATTAGTGCTCCTCTAATCACGTCCATGTGGCCCTGTGTGTTTGTCTCTGTGTGTGTGTGTGTATCCAGTGTTGTTAATATTGATGGAGGGATAGAACTAATCACTGAGGATCAAGGATCATTACTCAGCCGACCTGATCTTCAGCTCAGTTCCTCTGAAGCTGCTGTTTGTCAGTAAATGAGTGACTGAAAACTTTGATGTAAAAATTCAACGTGGACATTTTTCACCTTTAATTGACAAAATGATGAAATAAAATCAATAATCAGACGGTGATGGACGGTGAAAGTTGTTCTGGTTGATGATCAGAGGTTAAAATGCAGAGACAGAGATTCAGCTTGGATAAAACCTTCTGGGTTGAATCACTGGGATCCTTCACTCAGGTCCTTAAACCAGGTCTCTACTGGACTCAGGTTTCAGTCAGGTCCCTCACTGAGTCCTTAGACCAGGTCTCTACTGGAGTTCATGATCAGAGAGTCTGATCCACACACAACACACACATGGGCATGCACATGTGCCTGTTTTCCTCTTCTCCTCTTCCTCATCCTCACCTCTCAGCCCCTTCCTGGTGTGATGTTTGAGGCCCCTCGTCCAATCCCCACCGTAGATGGAAAGAAAACAGAGGGTAGCCTGTGAGGGTTGACCTTTGACCCAGGGCCATCCTGATGACACCCTGTATCACTTTCACACACATAGCAAAACTTTATGCAGGCCCATTTCCCATGATTTCCTGGTCCATGGCGTTTCCCAGCATTCACGTCCTCTCACCTCAGACACCTCACATCTTCACGCCTTGATCAGCTCTCTGATCAACATAGCGTCTCCTCTGGTTCAGTCGTGGTGACATCAGTCTGCACCTCCAGGCACACAGTGATGATGTCACAGAAATTTTGGTCACAGTTGGTTTGATGAGGAGAGAGAGAGAGTTCCTCCTCTTCAAGGGGATGAGCTGCAAACCAAACATCCTGGAAAGAAAAGCTGAGGAAGTGATGTTCAGGGACACGTGAGTGTTCAGTAAATGTTCAGTAAAACACAGTTCAAGAGAAAAAGGGGAGCCGACGTTTACGTCAGAGAACTGAGAACAATAGTGGAAGCAGAGAGACCAGGGTTGACCTGTCTGTCTGTCTGACTGACTGACATGTGGCTGTAGATCATCAGAGGATCAGAGTTTCCCTCCTCAGATCCAGAGTCAATCATGTCTCATGCCTCTCTCTGTCTTTCTGTCTGTCTCTCTCTCTCAGACCACAGTGTATTGATGACTCAGTGACTGATGTTTCTTCTTCTTCTTCTCTGTAGTTTTGATGTAGAGAATGGCGTTTCAGTGGGTCGCAGTCCGCTGGACTCTCAGACGAGCCCGGGTTCTGGTCTGGTTCTTCAGGCCAACTTCCCCCACAGTCAGCGCCGCGAGTCTTTCCTCTACCGCTCCGATTCAGACTTTGACCTATCACCAAAAACCATGTCACGCAACTCGTCCACTGCCAGTGACCTGTGAGTATCTTAGCACCAGTAAACCACTGGTTAACCACCAGTAAATACCAGTAAACTACCAATGAACCACCAGTAAACCACCAGTAAACACCAATAAACCACCAGTAAACCACCAATAAACTACCAATAAACCACCAGTAAACACCAATAAACCATAAGTAAACCACCAGTAAACACCAATAAACCACCAGTATTCACCAGTAAACTACCAGTAAACCACCAACAAACCACCAGTAAACAGCAATAAACCACCAGTATTCACCAGTAAACTACCAATAAACTCCAATAAACCACCAGTAAACTACCAATAAACCACCAGTAAACTACCAATAAACCACCAGTAAACCACCAACAAACCACCAGTAAACAGCAATAAACCACCAGTATTCACCAGTAAACCACCAGTAAACTACCAATAAACCACCAGTAAACTACCAATAAACCACCAGTAAACAGCAATAAACCACCAGTATTCACCAGTAAACCACCAGTAAACTCCAATAAACCACAAGTAAACACAAATTAACCACCAGTAAACACCAGTAAACACCAATAAACCATAAGTAAACCACCAGTATTCACCAGTAAACCACCAGTAAACACCAATAAACCACCAGTATTCACCAGTAAACTACCAATAAACCACCAGTAAACCACCAACAAACCACCAGTATTCACCAGTAAACACCAATAAACCACAAGTAAACTACCAGTAAACTCCAATAAACCACCAGTAAACTACCAACAAACCACCAATAAACCACCAGTATTCACCAGTAAACTACCAATAAACCACCAGTAAATACCAGTAAACTACCAATGAACCACCAGTAAACACCAATAAACCACCAGTAAACCACCAATAAACTACCAATAAACCACCAGTAAACACCAATAAACCATAAGTAAACCACCAGTATTCACCAGTAAACTACCAATAAACCACCAGTAAATCACCAACAAACCACCAGTATTCACCAGTAAACTCCAATAAACCACCAGTAAACCACCAATAAACCACCGGTAAACACCAATAAACCACAAGTAAACACCAGTAAACTACAAGTAAACACCAGTAAACTACCAGTAAACTACAAGTAAACACCAGAACCAACCTTTCCTCCTTTGTTTTGAGGGGCTGAAGCACTGGGAGGTCAATTGGAACTCGAACTCTGTCTCTGACTCTAAATCTAACCCTGTCTCTGACACTCTGACTGTCTCGGACTGTCATAATGTTTCTGTCTCTGACTTGATCTCTGTCTCTGACTCTGTCTCTGACTCTGTCTCTGACTTGATCTCTGTCTCTGACTCTAACTCTAACTCTAACTCTGTCTCTGACTCTGTCTCTGACTCTGTCTCTGTCTCTGTCTCTGACTCTGTCTCTGTCTCTGACTCTGACTCTGACTCTGACTCTGACTCTAACTCTAACTCTGTCACTGTCTCTGACTCTAACTCTGTCTCTGACTCTGACTCTAACTCTAACTCTGTTTCTGTCTCTGTCTCTTACTCTAACTCTGTCTGACTCTGACTCTGTCTCTGACTCTAACTCTGTCTCTGACTCTGTCTTTGTCTCTGACACTCTGACTGTCTCTGACTGTAACTATGTCTCTGACTCTAACTCTGTCTCTGTCTTTGACTCTAACTCTCTGTCTGACACTCTGACTGTCTCTGAATCTGTCTCTGTCTCTGACTCTAACTCTGACTCTAACTCTGTCTCTGACTCTGTCTTTGTCTCTGACAGTGTCTGACTGTAACTATGTCTCTGACTCTAACTCTGTCTCTGTCTTTGACTCTAACTATGTCTCTGACTCTGTCTCTGTCTTTGACTATGTCTTTGTCTCTGACTCTGTCTCTGTCTGACTCTAACTCTGTCTCTATCTCTGTCTCTGTCTTTGACTCTAACTCTGTCTCTGACACTCTGACTGTCTCTGACTCTAACTCTGTCTCTGTCTCTTTGACTCTAACTCTGTCTCTGTCTCTGACTCTGACTCTAACTCTGTCTCTGTCTCTGTCTTTGACTCTAACTCTGTCTCTGACACTCTGACTGTCTCTGACTCTAACTCTGTCTCTGTCTCTTTGACTCTAACTCTGTCTCTGTCTCTGACTCTGACTCTAACTCTGTCTCTGTCTCTTTGACTCTAACTCTGTCTCTGTCTCTGACACTCTGACTCAGGTGCAGCTCACTCTGATCTGATCTGATCTGTGGCTCCTCCTGGTGGCAGCTGGAGCCTTGTCCCTCAGACTGATGACCATCAGTCTGTCTCTTGTGTATTTGTGTTGTGATATTTAATGACAGTGTTTTCTCAGTGTCATGTGTCTCATGGTTTGTGTTGTGGTTGTTGCAGACATGGAGAAGACATGATAGTGACTCCATTTGCACAGGTTTGTATCAGCTCCTTTTACTTCATCACACACTGAGTGTTAGTCAGCACAGTGTAATAAAGTTACAGTGACAGTGCTCTTCCTCACACAGTTCAGATTCTGTGGGGTGATGAAGGGGGTCAGGGTCTCTAGTGTCTGGACCTGGACCTGGTCTTAATCCAGTGTTTCTATGTTCCAGGTTCTTGCCAGTCTCCGAACAGTGAGGAGTAACTTTGCTGCTCTGACACATATTCAGGATCGAGTGGGAAACAAGTAAGAAAGAAAACTGAGTCTGCAACTAACTTTTGTTCTCTGGTCATTGACATCTGCCTCCTGTTGCAGGCGACCCCCCAGCAGCACCCAGCCCCCCATGTGTAAACCCCCCCCCTCAGGTCAGTGACAACATCTGTCTGCAGCTGCTTTTTAGAAACCATTTTTTCTGAGTAGTTCAGGAGCTAATTCATCTAAAGAGTCAATATTTAACCGAAACTTTATTCATAAACAACATGCAGAGGGTTGGTTGGTTTATAGTGTTGATCAATAACCTGAGTCTATCCTGCATGATGCATCCGTCATCATCAGTGAGAGTACGTGTTTCCTGTTGAACTGAAATTATGCTGCCTGAAGATGAAGTGTTAAATTGCTGCCTGTGACCTCTGACCTTTCAGAGGAGCCTTACCAGAAGGTGGCCATGGAGACTCTGGAGGAACTGGACTGGTGTCTGGACCAGCTGGAGACGCTGCAGACGAGACACTCAGTCAGTGAGATGGCCTCCAACAAGGTGAGGTCTCACTCTGCTGCAGACTCATGGTCTCTGTTAACATGGCTGACATGGAGGAGCTGCCTGGGATTGGTCGATATCTGATGATGAACTCAACATGTGGTTGATCATATATTTTTCAAAATAGAATAAAATTCATTCCTCTGTGCTCCTTAAAAAAGTTCCTTAACTATACACACAAGTATAAAAGCAGTGGTGTCAGAGAAGGAGACTCATGAAGGACAAATCAGAAGTTTACAAGGAAAAACTGAACAACACTTCATGAATGAGATTGAATGAGAGTGAACTCTTCCTCCATTCAAACACTTGATCATGTCTCAACCCTCCATCTTATCCGTCTGTGTGTTAACGAGTTCAAGGACTAACCATGTCTGTGTTTGTGTCCACACAGTTTAAGAGGATGCTGAACCGGGAGCTGACTCAGCTCTCAGAGACAAGTCGCTCAGGGAACCAGGTGTCCGAGTTCATCGCCAGGACTTTCTTAGGTGAGTTTTAAAAAGACATGACTGAGCTTCGAGTCGGCTCCTCCCACATAAAGAGCAGAAATTCTTTGAGAATATTGAAGTTTAAAGGATGAGTGAAAAGAGGACGAAATACCAAAATGTTGAAGGGAGGAGGGAAGAAGGTAAGGAGGAAGAGTCCTCATGGTGTCCTCTCTCTCTCTCTCTCATGATGGGGGGGAGCGGGAGGGGGAGACAAATGGGGATGAAGGGTGTGCAGCGAATGCCTCACGAATGCCTCTTGTTGTTAAAGTGCCTCGAGTGATGTCACCGGAGTCAAGTTATGAGATACAAAACAGGACATCAGGTCCCATCTGACCTTTGACATTACAGACACAATGACCTATCACCATCTGTTCACAGAGAAGCAACATGACGTGGAGATCCTGTCTCCACCTCCGAAGGACAAGGAGAAGAAGAAGAGACTGATGTCACAGATCAGTGGCGTGAAGAAGGCCACGCCCAGTTTACCCCCCGCCTCCATCCCTCGTTTCGGGGTCAGCACGCCACACGAGGAGTCACTGGCCAAGGTGGGTTCATAAACAGAGAAACACACACAGATTCTCTGGATCTCATGGCGTCTTCTCTCTCTCTCTCTTTCTAATGATGTCCTCTCTCTCTCTGTGTGTCTCATGGCGTCCTCTCTCTCTCTGTGTCTCATGGCATCCTCTCTCTCTTTCTCATGGTGTCCTCTCTCTCTCTCTCTCTCTGTGTCTCATGGAGTCCTCTCTCTGTGTCTCATGGTGTCCTCTCTCTCTGTGTCTCATGGTGTCCTCTCTCTCTCTGTGTCTCATGGCATCCTCTCTCTCTTTCTCATGGTGTCCTTTCTCTCTCTCTGTCTCATGGTGTCCTCTCTCTCTCTCTGTGTCTCATGGCGTCCTCTCTCTCTCTGTGTCTCATGGCATCCTCTCTCGTCTCCAGGAGATCCAGGACATTAATCTTTGGGGTCTGGATATTTTCAAGATCACTGAATTCTCGGGAAACCGCCCCCTGACGGTCATCATGTACTCCGTCTTCCAGGTAGGAGTCAGATGTGGCGCTTTATTAAACTGTTTTCAACTCTGGATCAGTGAAGGTCACCATCAGCTTAAGAGGTGATGATGTCACTGTCAAGATTCAAATTTATATTCACTTCAATTTTTTTTTTAAATAAAAAGAGACAGAGAGAGAGAGGGAGAGATTTTGAATCAACTGAAGGCTTTTCACTGAGTTCCTGGGACGTCCTGATAATAGTGAGTTACAGTTGTCCAGTCTGGAGGGAACAAATGCATGGACTAGTTTTTCTCCCTCCTTGTTGTTGTTGTTTCTGATTTTCATGATCTTGCTCAGGTGGAAAGAGGCTGTTCTAGAGACTTGATGTGAGGGACAAAGGACATGTCCTGGTCAAAATGACTCCAAGGTTCCTTATAGTGGAACTGGAGGCCAAGGTAACGCCATCCAGAGGAACTACATGATCAGAAAATGTTTGTCTAAGGTGCTTAGGGCCAAGTACATAGAAGTAAGTAGTAGGTAAAAAGTTACAGTTCATCCAAGCCTTTATGTCTATAAGACATGCCTCAACTCTGACGACTTGATTAGCTTCATAGATAAACACAGCTGGGTGTTGTCTGTTTAGCAGTGAAACTTTATGTGATGCTTCCTGATCACATTGCCTAAAGGAAGCATATAAATGGTGAAGTATCGGCCCTAGCACTGAACCCTGTGGAACTCCATGGTTAACTTTAGTGTGCAGGGAAGAGTCATTGTTTACATGAACAAGTGCTTAAACAAGCATAGTGCAGTTCCTTTAATCCCAGTTACATGTTCCAGTCTCTGTAATAAAATATTATGATCAATGGTGTTAAATGCAGCACTAAGATCCAACAGGACAAGTATGGAGGCCGGTCTGTTGTCTGAGGCCATGAGAAGATCATTGGTAACTTTCCCCAGTGCTGTTCCTGTGCTATGATGTTCTCTAAATCCTGACTGAAAGTATTCAAACATACCATTTCTATGCAGATGATCACATCATTGATGTGCAACAACTTTTTCAAGGACTTTAGAAATGAAGGGGAGGTTAGATATTGGTCTATAATTGGCTAGAACATTTTTTTTTTTTTAAATTACTACAATCTTTCAAAACCAAAAGTCTGCGGTACATAGCCTATTGATAAAGACAAATTGATCAGATCTAAAATAGGAGTGTTAATTAATGGTAGAACATCTTTAAACAGTCTGGGTGGTTTTGGGTCTAAAAGACAAGTTGGTGGTTTATATGATGAAACTATGGAAGCTCTGAGAGATTTAAAGGTGAGAAAGAGTCCAAATATAAAACAGGCATTGTAGTTGATTCAAACGTTACTGTATTGGACAGTAGATCATTGCCAGTCATGGGCAGGAGGTGATGGACTTTTTCTCTAATAGATACATTTTATTTGTGAAGAAGCTCATAAAGTCATGTCTACTGAGAATTCTTAGTAGACATGACTGGCTTCCTCTCCATTCCATTTAGGTTTAAGAGCCAGGTTCCTGCTGTTGCTCAAGTGTAAGAAGAGGTCACACTGAACACTTGATACTTAAGCCTATAGAAGTTATTTTTTCAGATTTTTTTCTGGTTTTTTAATACTGCTACATGTTTTCTGTATTTTCTGGTTGTATTCTAATAAAGAGACTGAGAATAATTATATATGGTCATTATAGCTTTGATAAAACAACACATCTAAAGGTGGAATAAGGCACAGTACTGTATGTCAGAACAAGATGGAGGGTCTAATTAAAACAGTGAGTGGGTTCACTTACATGTTGAGAAAAGCCAATTGAGTCCAAAAATGAATTAAATGCAGAACTAAGGCTGTTACTGTCAACAGCTACATATATATATATTGAAATCACCCACTATAATGACTAAATCAGAAAGAAAAATAAAATCAGTCAGTTGATCAGTTATCAGATCATTGACTAACAAGGATTTGGATGAGTGAGCTAATATTTAATAGTCCACATTTAATTATTTTGTATTTTAGATCTGAAATAGTGGTTGTATTCATTTTTATTAGGTATTTATGTATAACTCTTCTGTTTACTTTTGATTAGATAAATGTAGGTGGTCAGGGACAGAAACAGTCTCTATGGGGTTCTGGGTGGGTGACGGCTCTAACTGATGTTGTTTAAAGTGACAGCATCACACTGTCATTAACTGAAGCCAACCTGTCTCTGGTCCTGGTCTTCCTCCCCCCCCCCCCCCCCCCCAGGAACGAGGTCTTCTGAAAACATTTAAGATTCCAGTCAACACCTTCCTGACCTTCATGATGACGCTGGAGGACCACTACCACGCCAACGTCGCCTACCACAACAACATCCACGCTGCCGACGTGGTGCAGTCCACCCATGTCCTCCTGTCCACCCCAGCTCTAGAGGTGAGCTCCAAGGTCCAGGTCTGGCTCTGACCTATGACCCCTGATCTCTAAACCGATCCTGTCCCTTCGCCACCCAGGCGGTGTTCACAGACCTGGAGATCATGGCCGCTCTGTTTGCCAGCGCCATCCATGATGTCGACCACCCCGGGGTCACCAACCAGTTTCTGATCAACACCAGTGGGTTCCACATCTGTCCGTGTGCACATCTTTCTCTGTCCACATCTGTCTCCATCCACATCTATCTCCATCCACGTGTCTCCGTCCACATCTGTCCATTTCCACATCTTTCTCCGCCCACATCTGTCTTGTGGTCATGGTGTTGTGTTGTTGTAGTCTGCAGGCTCTCAGTGGTGATGTTGTGTTGTGTCGTTGTGTGTATGCAGGTTCAGAGCTGGCCCTCATGTATAATGATGTCTCAGTGCTGGAGAACCATCATCTGGCCGTGGGCTTCAAACTGCTGCAGGAGGAAAACTGTGACATCTTCCAAAACCTGAGCAGGAAGCTGAGAGACTCACTGCGCAAGATGGTGATCGACATGGTAACACAAACTGTCAATGAGCAGCACCAAAAACACACAAACCATCTCTGCTTCACCCTTAAGGATGTCAGTTACACACAGCCTTAGTAGGAAGTGAACACGTGTTGTGTGTCTGTCTGTGCACTTGTCTTCCTCCTCAGGTTCTGGCCACAGACATGTCCAAACACATGAACTTCCTGGCCGACATGAAGACAATGGTGGAGACAAAGAAGGTGACGAGTCTGGGAGTCCTGCTGCTCGACAACTACTCTGACCGCATCCAGGTGAGGGCAGGGAGGGGTGAGGGGCTGATGAGGTCATCATTCACAGTCACTGATCAATGCCTCAGAAGTCAATGGACAGTGACAGCGCTGCCTCCTGCTGGACGTCACACTCACTGCAGGTGAACATGATGAGGCCTGGAGCTAATGAGCTAATGAAGAGACAACTACTGAGTCTGAGCTGACACGACCTGGACAAACAAACAAACAGCTGAGCCTCACTGAGCCATGTCCTCCAGGTTCTCCAGAACATGGTCCACTGTGCTGACCTGAGCAACCCAACCAAACCCCTGCAGCTGTACCGACGCTGGACCGACAGGATTACAGAGGAATTCTTCACCCAGGGAGACAGAGAGAGAGACAGTGGCATCGAGGTCAGCCCCATGTGTGACAAACACAACGCCTCCATAGAGAAGAGCCAGGTAACACACACAGACACACACAGAGAGAGAGAGAGAGAGAGAGACAGAGACAGACAGACACAGAGAGAGAGAGACAGAGACAGACAGACACAGAGAGAGAGAGAGACAGTGGCATCGAGGTCAGCCCCATGTGTGAAAAACAAACACAACGCATAGAGAAGAGCCAGGTAACACACACAGACACAGAGAGAGAGAGAGACAGACAGACAGACAGATAGACACAGAAAGACAGACAGAAACAGACAGACAGACACAGAGAGAGACAGAAGCAGACAGACATAAAGAGAGAGAGAGAGACAGACAGACAGAGACAGAAGCAGACAGACACAGAGAAAGCGAGAGAGACAGAAGCAGACAGACAGACATACAGAGAGGGAGACAGACAGAAACAGACAGACATACATAGAGAGAAAAAGAGAGACAGACAGAGACTGTGGACAGGTGTTTGAGTGAAGCTGCTCTCTGTCGTCTCAGGTGGGCTTCATTGACTACGTGGTCCATCCTCTGTGGGAGACCTGGGCTGACCTGGTTCACCCTGATGCTCAGGACATCCTGGACACTCTGGGGGACAACAGGGAGTGGTACCAGAGCATGATCCCCCGCAGCCCAGAGGAGCATTGGCCTGAGGGGGGGGTGGGAGGAGCTGTCCCCTCAGGGGGAGAAGGAGGGGGGTTGGGGGACAAGTTCCAGTTCGAACACAGGCTGGAGGAAGAGGAGGAGGGTGAGGAAGAGCTGAAGTCAAAGCTGGACAGCCCTTTAGAGGAGGAGTCCCAGTCAGGTGGAGAGCAGCGACAAGACTCCTCATCCCCCTCCCTTTCTCCGGACCCCCGCAGCAGGTACCGCCCCCCCTCGCCTCACCCGTCCAGGACCCTGGGTCTGGTTGCCATGTCAGTGCGGAGCTCCTATCCTCACAGGACACTGGCCCCCCCGGGAGAGGCCGCCACCAGGGAGGTGACGGGGGGTGCCTGCACACAAGCACATAACCAACCTCTCCCCCCTGGACCAGGTCCTGGATCTGATTTTGTCCATTAGTTTAGTTTAAGTCGATTTGGAATCTGTTAGGATGAGGAGGATCAGGGAGAGACCGTCAGACTGTCGAAACAAAACCTCTGGATGAAGAGAAACTAAAAACCTAATGTAGCACACCTGACCCCTGACCCCTGGACCCAAACTGTCTTGTCTGTTTGATTTACCTCCAGAGACTTTGTTGTGTCCGTTTGATTCAAACCCTTTAACATGGAGCAGAGTGTGAGATATTACAGCAGCTTGATGAGACTCAGTCTCACCTCTGGGAGATAAAGACACCACCTGTATAATTAGTTTTATTTTTATACCTGTGATGATTTGAACGGTGTCATTTTCTGGTCGTCTGTGTTCATGTGCTTGAATAGCATTTTTTTATTCTTGTGCATCTGGTTGCACTTTATTGTCTCTGCTGTTCAGCTCTTCAGTCACATAAAGGGTTCCAGCCACTGAGCACAGGACAGCTGATCAGGGCAGGAATGTACCTGGACTATCTGGTGGTGGTCATTGGACCCTAGAGTCATAAAACCCTGTCAGACATTTGAGGGTCAGTGAGAGATCCTGAACAGGAGTACCTAGAGTACTACTACTAATGCCATATATTTACCATCATGCAACTCAGTCGCATCATTTATTCAATACCCCACTTCACTGTTCTCGCTTCAGATGACATCACCGTGGTTATTTTTTATTCCACAGCCCCCCCCCCGATGCTGGATGTTTTTACTCTGCAGAGTTTAACCTGATGATTGTGTTTTTACCACAGAGAGGAAGTAGATCCGATTCAGCCCAGTCTTCGTCAGACTGACGACCATATATTTCATCAAGTCCACCTTCAGTCCAGAGCAGAAAGACCAGGAAGTGAAAAAGCACTACACAGGATATGATGCACTTCCAGTAGGAAACACTAGTCTCAGTATTTCATGAACTCAGCTCTAAACCTGACAAATCCTGGTCTGAACCTGGTGCTGAAAGACCGAGCTGTTTCCGATCCTCAGACCGTGGTTCAACCTCTGTCCTCCTTAAATTCAGTGACTCTTCAGGCACAACAGCATGTGTTCAGTGTTTGTGTCACACTGATTGTCTCGTCTCAGCCGCTGTGGTTCAAACTTCTGTAAAGATATTTATTATTTGACATGTTTGTGGAGACAAACAACTGTAAAATTAAGTCTCCCCATCGGCCTCTAAAGTGTTTAAGAAAATTGGTTTTGATTCATTTGAAGCCAAAAGTCAGACGTTCAGGGTGTTAAAGTGGAAAATGCCAATAAATTATATGGAAATTTTAATCTGATTCTTTCCTGTGTTATGTCGTCAGCCTGAAAGATCAACAGAATGTCACTTCACAGGTTCTTGTACAACAAGTCAGATTTATTAATGCAGGGTCTCACATCTCCTCTCTAACCACAGACTGAGCATGTCAGTATGATGATGAGGAAGAAGGTTTATATGGTCAAGACCTCCTGTTCAGCAGAAGCTTCTGTCCAGTCTGACCAGAGCTCCAGAGCAGGCTGGAGGTTTCACCCCCTGCACAGACAGTCACATCCCAGCATGCCTCAGTGACAACACAGTAGCACTACACACTGTCACGGTAATAAATATATACACACAATGTTAAATAACTGACCCTTAAATATATGTAGAAATTGTTGTAAATAAAATGTGACTTATGATGCAGCATAATTTGATTTTAACCTGATGAAACTGACTAATTTACAGAAGTAATGAAGTTAAATGTCCTGGCATCAGTGAGCAGGGTCGGGAGAAGAGTCCTCACCTTGTAAAGTTGACAGACCAAGTGGAAGAGGGATGACATGGCCTTGTCCTCAGTCTCCTCGCTGTATTCCTGCCAAGCAAGAGTCAGTCATGTTTACTGCTGTTTTTACTGTAATCCATCATGTCACTCATCCTCATCTGCAGCTCCAGACGTTCTGCTCTGATGTTCGATGGTAACCAGTTAAACTTTGACCCAAATGAATTCCCTCTTTTTCTACTCCATTTTAATAATGAACTTAAGTCTGTTTATCCCCCACATATTTTACCCCATTGAAGGTGACCCAGGGGACATGGGAGTGAGCGGGGTTCAGAGCCCTGGTCATCGCGGCATTGGCGTGCATTAGCCTGTTTCCCAGACCTCCCATCACACAGGAGTTGATGCTGGCCCAGGAGACGGAGGGGGTGTAGAGCTGGAGGCACTGAGACAGGACAGGTCAGTGTCACCTACATCACATCCAGATGTTCTCACCATTTAAATCAATGGAAATATCTGTCAACTCACAGGCTCTGCAGCACTGAGCACATCTGCAGCTGACTCCATGCAGTAGATGATGTGCAGAGCTGAGTGTCCTGTTAAATGGATGATGCAGGCCTGGTGGGGGTGGGGGTGGGTGAGTGTAGTTCAGTGTGAATGTAGTACTATATTGCACATACAGACCTCAATCATGTTCCCTCTGCACTCAGGCTCTCCATGCTGACAGGTGAAGGGAGAGTTTGCTGAGGGAAGCTCCTACAACACAAAGAAGTGAGGTGATTCGTTCTCTACTGCTATAGCTGCTGAGTGTCAATGAATTCGGGGGGGGGGGGTCAGCGTACCTTGGCATTCCCATAGGGCACCAGAGTGACAGTCATGATGTCCTGCAGCATGGTCCAGGTGGGGAACAGCTGCTGGGATATGAAGACTCTGCAGGCTGGACACAAACTCTCATAGTAAAGAGTGACAGACACTGGAGGGACGACCTGCTGTGCTCTGGTAGCATTCACCTCCATACACTGCTTCTGCACCTGCAGCAACACAGAACTGACACTGTGTCCTGTTCTCCACTGTTTGTTTTACTGTCAACCAGGAAGAGGAGCGGAGTCAGCTGACCACGCTCACATGGCAGGTCGCTCCTCTGACAGGCTCATAGCTGCAGGAAGTGATGGCCAGATTAAGACATGACCTCCTGGTGGTGGAGACTGAGGAGACCCTGCACACTGTGCAACAGGAAGTGACCTCCTGACCTGCCCTGTTCACTGATGACTGGTGTCCAGTCATCAGTGGTTTCATCAAACCACTGACCATTTGACAGTAACTCACTCTGACATGTCTGTCAGCAGACAAATGCTTCTCCAAACAGTTTCACTGGTGACTGATCATTGAATCATTTTAATTGGTGGGTTTTTCCCAGTCAGGCTCAGATTGAGACTGTCTGTTTGATGCCGGTGTCACATGAACAACATCTGCTTCTCAATTTCTGAAGCATGACTCTCATTTAGATTCAAACTTTAAACTCAATAAATCTCCATTTACCAGTTTTTTTACACAGTGATAATGTTAATGACGGTTTTCTCCACAACACATACAATAATTAATTTAGAAGAATTTCACAGAAATTGTTGGTAGTTTGTGCAGGACATGACAAAATATAAAATTGATCACAGCTGTGATTTAAACGGTTTATAGTTCTATTTCTCCTATTAGGGCAATGTAGTTTTAAAAAAAAAATTATTGCATTATTCATGATCCACATCATCAAAAATAAACTTCAGCTCTTCATAGTAATGAAACAAAGCGGACTGAGGTAGTTCCTTCACTCACCCTACACTCTATGGCTATCTCCAGAGACCGACACCACTGAGATGGAGGGTAGCGGCAGGCCGGTTTGGGGTGAGATGTCCCTGAACCCGTCCGGAGGAAGCAGAGCAGCAGAACCACAGCGACGAGCCCCGACAGCTTCATGTCTGACACCGAGGACGGAGGTCGTAGGACTGGAGCTGCTCCTCCCCGGAGCCTCCTCATCAGCCCGCCACGGCCTCATCAGCGTCAGGTGTGACGGGCTGCTGCTGCCGCCTTCACGGATCCTCGGACACTCCTGCTTCGAGCTCCGTCAATCGGAGAAAACAACAGTAACTGGCTCTTCAGACAAACTGCAGCAGTTTCACCACAGGGAGTAAGTGACAAACATGAATTAAAGGAAATAAAGAAAAAATATTTAAATATACTTTGTTAACTTTTAATGGTGATCAAGACCCCAACCTTACAACAGAAGCTGGTGTTAATTTCGCGGGCCTCCCTCTGGTCCTCTGACGTCACCATCTGTAAACACCTGCAGCCATTTCTCTTCAAATCAAATATTCCAGGAAACAGCTCCCGATAGTTTTTAATCGTAAGTGAAGGTGGATTGAAAAGCAAAGTCTCATGGGAAGAGTAGCTGATGGGATTGTTTTTTCTCTTGAGTCTGAGAAACTAACAATTAACATGGTGTTCAGCATTAGAAACAGAGATTGGTGTGGACACAGACAGTGAATCAGCTCCAGGCGCCATTTTGGAGACTCTTGGTGTGGGACTAACCTGCGGCCTGCTCCGGAGTTTGACACTGTAAAAGAGACTACGGATGGAAGTGTTTCAGAAATGCTGACTGATTTTTCATCGGGACGGGACGATGCCAGAACGAAGGACTCTGCTGGGTTCCCGCCGATGGTGGGGCGAAGTGAAAGGTGGCGGGAAAGGTTCCATCGCGGTGTTTCTACAGTGAACCTGGTGATGGACACCTCATCAATCTGAACCCCGCTGATCAAAGCTGTGTCTGGGTGCTGTGTTAAACCAGGAGCCGCTCATCCACGGATAACATGAGGCCTGAACCCTGACATGACCCTCATCCTGTCCGACCCTGGTGAGTCCTGACCAGGCTGCTCAGACTCTGAGACCCGGCCATGTTGAATCTACTGTTTCTCACATTCATGAGCCATAAGAAAAATCAAGTTTACTTTAATCCATCCACCTGCAGCTTCATGTCTAACACATGATGGTAGGAATTATCATAGCAAACAACAGCAATGGGATGAGATGTCATAATTAATTCTCTGCTGGTTCTGACTGATGTTTTCCAGACTCTGGTCGGTGTGAAATGTGGATGAGGTCTTAAATCAAAAATGAATAATATTTATCAATACATTAACACATTGTGATAATGTTGACAGATGTTGAATAAAAGCTAAAACTATTGCGATGTTTAATGGTCTGTATGACCTGTAGTTCAGGGAATCAAAAAGTTGCAGCTCCTGTGATCTGGATGTTGCCCTATATTGTGATTGTGTTATATTGTGCAGCCCTGTATTAAGTTGCTGTATGTGTGATGTTGTAAAGGGTCTTATGAAGCCTTAGCTGCATGAATCAGGTGTCCTTAGGTTGTCGTTCTGATTTGTGAGGCTCTTTAAATTGTTACAGTGGTTCTTGTGTTATGGAGCTCGACCTGTGACAGTGGAGCAGGTCAATGCTCAGAGGTGGTGATGAGCTGACTGTTCCACTGACTGTTTTCTCTGCAGTCAATCAGGCACAGTGACCTTTGACCTGTGTGGTGGTGTAAAAATGGTGTGGTACATTGGGTCTGCAGCTGTTGCTGTAATCTGTTGTGTAAGCTTTTATTGTGTAACAGGCTTAGTATATCAATCATTAAATAGTTGATCAAAACATTTATTTTGAAAATTAAGTCATTTTTCAAACATTTTCTGGTTTCAATTTCTCAAATAACAATTTGCTGCTTTTTCTGGCCACATATGATGATAAAAAATTATTGCATATCGCTTTATATATGTTTCAGTTTGAAGGGATTAAAGGAGACAAGGAGACAATGTCTCCTTTAATCCCTTGAGGCTCTGGAACACTGAACAACATTTTTCATAATTTTATACATGAAAAAATGTGACAATTGTGTCTGACTATTATTAATCTAAAAGATATATATAGAAACCACCTGGGAAAACTCCTCAGGTTATAGAATACTAAAACAACTCATAAACCATCGTCTCAGATTCATTCAGGATCTGAAAGTGCAAACATGAACAATAATGTTCTGAAGTGGGTGAATTAACCTTTGTATGACCTCTAATGGAAAGTCAAGTTATTTTAATGCCTGCATGATAAACACAAAGAGCTGAATGATTGTTCATCATTACAGTGAAGGTTCACAGTAACTGAGCTTCAGATTAAAGGAGCAGTCCGGACAAAATAAAAGTTACACAAATGTCATTTAAACCTTGTTAAGTGTGAAGCAGATGAACAGAGGTATCTGATTGTATCCACAGATCAAATCAATCAATCAATCAATAAATAAATATACCAAGTCCCCCCCAAACCTATAATAAACCTATATATAACTAAACCTATACCTCCTTCAGGGAATCAAACCTGACACTATTACCACTGAACAGCATCAGCATCATCACCACCACCACCATGACCAGAGGACCTGACAACACAGCTCTTAATCAATCACTGCTGCATCTCACAGCATCACATCCTTCAGTCCAGAGGTAAATTATGGTAATGAGGAATGATCACATCCATCAGCAGCTGATTTAGTCTTTCATGCCTTGAATATATGTAACATTAACTTTATACAGAAACCTCTGATTTTAATCCTCCTGCTAAATTCACATAAAGAGACTTTAAACGGACTGTGTTTAAGATTCACAGAGGTCGGCAGGCTGGCGCTCCAGAGCTAAAAGGCTGGTTCTGAGGTACCTGTCAAGGTAAAAGTAAACTGTCAGACTGTTTTAAAACACCTTCATCCACACAAGAAATGTAAAATGACAGGACTGCTTCACATGATTTCTTTAAAATAAGGGAAACTCAGAAACCAGACGACAGCACCAGAAACCAGCTAAAGCTGCATGACACAACAGTCGAGATCCTGGAGCCTTCCTGTGTTTGTTGTTCACAATGATGAAACATAAGTGACAGGGAGGAAAAAACAGACTGAGCTAAAACAGCTCAAAAACACACTAAAGACCAGGGAGGAAAATCCTCTTCAGTGCTCGGGCTCAGTGTCAGTCTGATCTCCACAGACCTCCATCAGCCTCTGTCACAGGGAGGTTTATTCTGTGCTGTGGAGTCCTTTCCTCTTCCCTGTGTAATTATACAATCAGCTGGGGTCATTTTCTTTTTAAAGTTGCGATATTTAATAAACATATGTTTCCAGTCCTGAATTTAAAACTCTAAATGTGCAAAACAGAAAAGAGACAGATGTGTGGATGCTACAAGTGGTTAGTCATTTAACTGTTCATCTGTCTGTGGACAGAAATTAACATTTAATCAACTTCCTGTGCGACAAGAAGTTTACATACAGAGAAAGTGCAGCAGCCTGATGATGAAATGTTATTAAAGAGACAGGACGAGTAGACCATGTTAATGCAGAGAACAGCCATGAGTCAAAGCTCCTGCTCACACAGTGGTCACAGCACAGCTTCCTATTGGCTTTGACCATGATGACATCACAATCAGATCAAAATAAGATGACTAAACACATTTACACGTGCTGGTGAACTCGTTACCAGAACCAGTACACTACCATAATTATTACTATATTATTTTTTTATTATTATGACTACTGTTACATGTACTGATGTTATATGTAGAATCAACATGTTGCAGCGTTTCAAGAGTAGGAACAACTTCCTTCATAACAAACCGACAAAAAGTCAAGTGTGTGAACACAATGAGGATCAAACCTGTGACAGAAGACTGCTCTGAGAGGAGTGATTTTGTAATAATTTATAAAACCAAATATAAGGAAAATATTATTCTGATAAAACATTTAACGGCTGCTGTGTCAATGAGGACTGTGTTTTGTTATTAAAATAGTTTGGACGTGAGGTCAAAGTGCACTGTTCAGTTCTGTCTGAGGCCGTCACATTGTGTTGAAATGACACCAGCTGTGTCAGAAATCTGATCATTAAACTTATTTATTAATAATAAACATTTGATTCCTTTAACATCACAGCTCAGTCTTATCATGATGATGTTTGAATCAGTCTGTCACAGGAAGGTTTTATTATAATAATAATTAATTAAAGCACCTTCATTCATGAACTTGTGCTGTTTAACTTCACACATCAACATGGTGGATGGATCTTAAAGGCACTTTTCTATCATCAATTCTGACTGATCTGATATCGGGTATCAATACACATCTAATCATTACCTGAACACCTGACACTGAGGCATTCAGGATTGAGCATGTGCAAATTTAACCGGGATTGTTAATTTTTTTTTTTTTTTTTTTTTTTTTTTAAGTATGTTTTAAAGGTGTTTTGTTTTTTGTTTAGTTCACTTTTTCTTACCATTTATGGTCTGTCCAATCACCGGACCAGTGGTATTTCTGTTTACAAAATTTTATATATTAAAATACAATTCTGTATTTATTTCTTGCCTTTGGGTTAGGGATTGGCTGGAGAATAGAGAACACGCTTCTGTGGAAGAACAGTTTCTGTGTTGATTATGTTATATACCAAAATGAAAATAAAGACTGACATAAAAATGTTTTAAAGATGATAGAGTGACACATGAAGCCCAAACATATAACAAACACATGAATTTCTGTTTTCTAATTTGTGATCCAGATCCATCACCAAAGGTCAAGCCGCTTCATGATGTCACCAGACTTTTGTTCCCTTGAAAGAAAGAAAGCTGATAATCAACTTGAAGACTACAGTGGAAATCAGCTTTAGGAATCTTCATTAGGTCAGTTTTGTATGTTTGCTGTAACATCATGTCAGTGCAGGATTATTACATATTCAGATCTGAATCAGTTTGTGACAGCACTAACCGCGGCGGTCAGCCTGGTAACCGTCCCATTGGAGCATCGTCAGTGTGAACACTGAAGCACCAGAACGGTGCCGTTGGGACGGTGTGCTGGTGCGTCTCAGCTGGGCTGTGGGCTGAGCACGGGCCAGGCCAGGCTTACATTCAGCTGCTCGTTGTGCTGAATCAGGGACGTGTGCCTGTAGTGCAGAACCAGCTCCCTCAGGGTCGGGTACAGGTTGTAGGGCTCAGCAAAACCAAAGCCTGTGGACGTCCTGTAGATCACACAGTGCTTCACCTCTCTGTCCACACTGCATGAAAGGAAACATATCACTTCCTGTGCACAACAATCATTTTCAATAAAGATTATAAATACAACAGAGACAAGATTAGCGATTTATCTGAAAGTAATGTCCAGTCAAGGAGTCAGATGCAGTTTAACTGGTTGTAGTCACTCACACCACAGAGCAGGCGAAGGAGCCTCTCTGAGTCTGACTGTCCCTGATGAGGAAGGTCCCGTCCCTCCTCCCCCGCAGTAGCTCCTCGGCCTCCCTCCGTCTTATGCCTCCGATGTACCAGCTGCTCTCGTCCTGATGCCAATCATCCGCCAGGGTGTACGGGCTGAAGGACAGGGGGGTACATCCATTAGAGAACATGCATCACAGCTCACAGGAAGATTCACATTTATCATCTGCTTCATTAGTTTGATCAAGCTGAACTTTGACGGTGATACTTACTCCTCCTGATCAGGCCTGAGACCTAGCCACTCATCAATCTGGCTCTGCCTGATGCCCTGCTGGGTGAGCCAGCTGAAACATGGACACAGAGTCGGCTGAAACATGGACACAGAGTTGGCTGAAAGATGGACAAACGTGATGTAGTGGCTGAACTCACAGCAGGTATTGATCCCTGATCCTCCTGAGCTGCACCAGGTCCGGCTTCAGGCTGCTCATCTTCCTGTCGACCTCTGTGTGAGCCAGCGCCCTCTGCCTCAGCTCCTCCTCCAGCTGCTTCTTGCTGTTGTGGATCTCCTCCACCCTGGACTGCAGCTCCTCAGAAGTGCTGTGAATCCTGGGACTAGAGGAACAACGTCAGGACAGACTGAATCATTTTCAGATTGACACTCAGGTGTGAGCTCTGACTGTAATGATGCAGTATCGGGGCAGGTGAACCCACCCGTCGGTCTCTGAGAGGAACATGTTGATGTACTCTTTGCTGTAGCGTTCCTGAGTCTCACACTCTTCCTCAAAGATGCGGATGATTTCACCGAAGGCCTCGATGGCAGTGCGTTTGCTCTGCAGGTCCTGTGAGGACACACATACTGGTCTGAATTCTACAATCGAGCTCGATTGTAGAAGCTCGAGCTGATCTGACCACTGGTGCTGCTGCTCTACCTGGGAGCTGTGGTTGAACTCCTCCACCAGACGGTCATACTCCTGGCTCTTCTCTTTGTACTGATGCTGAAACATCCTCAGCTGCTCTCCAGCTGCATTAATATCAACCTCCATCACAACCTGCTGCTGAACAATATCAGACATGGAGCGACTCAGACCTGAAGCTCTGACTCCTTCGGTCTGACCTGAAGGTTTCAGACCTTGACATCCAGGGCTGTTAATGAACATCAATTACTGATTCTAACCAGAGCCATGCTCAGACCAACACAACCTCAACCACAGCAGAAGAAGAAACAGATTTAGTTGTTGTATGAAGAAACTCTCATAAACCACCTGCTGGTGTCTGGATATGGGGTAGAGCAGCCGTGTGTCCAGTTTAGAGTTGTACTGGGCCAGTGATTTGTTCTGGTAGTACTGGATCAAGTCAACCACAGACAGGAAGCCCAGTGGCTCAGAGAAGCCATATTTACCCCCACGATGGAAAATCTTGATAAGTCTGTTGGAGCCGTCTTTCCTGTTAAAGTCAGAACAAAGTGAGAGAAGAAAAACTTCCTGCTGGAGGAGGAGTCAGTGCTTCAGTCACACATACACAAAGAAATCCTGTCCATGAATCTTTTTATCCCCGCTCACATTGTGCTGTTCTAAAACCAATTTTCCTCTGATCAATAAACCCGAACATCCAGCTCCATTCAGCATTCAGAGCCAGGTCACATTACACTGGAGTAGACACAGGTATTTATCAGCTCTGATCATTGATGTAAACACGACATCTGGGTGAACACACTAATGTTCACCCCTGTAACATTTCAGAGCTCAGACACACCTGTCACCTGTCCAGGTGCTGTTAGAGTGTGGCTCCGCCCTCCTCTGACAGAGAGCTGCAGCTCTGAGAGACTTTAAAGACAGAGTCTCACAGATTCACATACTTTACAGGAGCAACAACCTGGAGATGAGATGGGACACAGTTTTGTCAGTTAGCACAGTGGCTAACAGCTAACTCTCCCTCCCTGAGTCTGATGACATCACTCCTCACTGTTGTGTGTCCTCAGTCTGAACAGAAACAAACTCATCAGTGGTGGATCAGGGGTCACTTGGCTTTAATTAGCAGGTTTACCCACCCACTGAGCTGCTGGACTCAGCTTAACTCGTAGAATATAGACTTCCCCTTTGTCTATGCAGATTCATGTGACCCAGATCTGCGTGCTGATTGAAGCCTTTTCCACCATGGAGAAAAACCACGTTAGCAGGTATCAACTGGTTTATTGGCCAATGGAGAGGGTATAAAGGAGCTTTGGGTCGAGCCTCTGGGTCACCTGGGTTCAGTTCCAACCCAGAACCTCGGCTGCATGTTGTTCCCTCCCCTAACTATCCTGCCTCCAACTCTCACCGTCCTTATCACGTTAAAGGCAGAAACCAGACAACAGTGAATTAATGAAATAACAAAAGGTACCAACTGAAGAAATAGAATGATAATAATATTACTGACTTCTGGCATGTCTTTACTGTAACAGGCAGAAAGGGTGATACTGTGCCTAACCCTCAGTGACCTTTTTATATCAGTCTGTAAGCTTTTACCTCAGTGTCAGAGTGTATTCCCCCTTAACCCGACTGGAAGCACTTCGGACCAGGAAGGAGCCGTCGGGAGTGTTTCTCATCATCTCATTGACCTCCTCTCTAGGCAACACATCAACAACATCTATTGGACTGTGTGTCTGACAGTTTAAACTTATCAGACAACACCTGGACGTCTAGTACCTGGAGGCGTTGGCCCAGTACCACTCAGCCCTGCACAGCTGGAGGTCATCAGGGCTGCAGTCACACGCAGCCATTACTGAGGTTCTGTTCTCAGCTCCTGAGGACAATAAGTTCATTCACAGTCACTCAGCAGGAGGTTAAGGTTAAAGTGAGCTTTAAAGGCTTTTTAGATTAAGGGTACATGTTCAGCTGTTTATTAAAGGGTTAAAGACCAAACTGCAGAGCAGGAAGTAAAGACCCAGAGCTGAGTGGAGGAATAAAAGGTTCAGTAAAAACCTGCCAGACCTTTAACAGCAGAGCGCTGGCTTGTACCTGTTTCCACGGCGACGTTGTTCCTCAGAGAAGGAAACGCATCATCAGGATTAACAAGGGAAGAAGGGTCTTGCAGGAACCCCGTCAGGGTCTGAAACTGAGCCTCACTGTGGTTCTGGTCTGCCTCAGGCTGCAGGATCCCTGAGCATCAAACACAAAATGTCCCCGTGTCACTGCAAGCTGCAACACTGCTGCTCCGCTGACGAGGCCTCAGGAGGGAGGATCACTGAGGGAGACTCTGTCCAGACTGGTCCCCTGACAGGTGACACTGTCTGTCTGACATACCAGAGCCGCCACCACTCCTCACACTCAGACAGGCCAGAGCAGCTCAGAGCCCAGCCTGCTTCACCCTCGCCTCGCCTCCCCTCGCCTCACAAACAGCTGTCTGCAGAGAGATGCCATGTCCATCTGAGGCTGAGGCTGTTTGTGTTTATTGTCCCTGTGTGTGTAAATGGTATATGTGAGGACATCCTCACTTTTTTCACACCATGGTTAAGACTGTCAATGAGAGTCTTCACAAAGACAAATGTGTTAATGTGTCATTAGGGGACCAGGGAAAGGTGAGGTCACTACTTTTTCAGTCTGTGGCTGCTCATGTGCAGTGAGGCTGTGAACAGAGCTGTGAGCTGGAGGAATCATATGAATGTTGTAATAAAATTAGACCGGGTGGAGACTCATTCAAGCTCTGGCTTGTACAGAAACCTGACATCTGATCAGTTTGAATCTTTTTGGAGCTGAAGCAACTCATTGATTAATCAGCAGAAGATTAAATTTGTACAACTGTGTTCATTTAAGCAACATTACCAAAGGATTCCGTTTTTGTGATATATATGATGATAAACATCTCAGGTAAAACGCGGTAATCATTAAGTTCTGATAGAAAGCACTAATAAAAACATCAGTGACTGTTGTATCTGCTATGATGTTAAACATAAATAACAAATGAACCAAGGTGATTCAGACTTGAAGTGACTGGATGTTTAGTTTTCTATGGTTAAAGAATCATATCTGAGTCCAGTTGGTTTGTCTTTTTACCTCAGACTGAACAGACTCATTGACTCAGAAAACCAACATGCCACCTTCACATCCGATGCTCAGCGTTTGTGATGTAGCTCCTGTTGTTACCTTCATCTGCTGGTGAGGCCTCAGGCCTGGGAGCCATAGATATGTCTGTCTGCTGCTGGAATTGGTTGAGAGGTGATGATGTAATCCTGGGATAATCTCCCATACAGTTGGCGCTCTGGTAGATGACCACAGGTGTCTCCCTGAGATGGAGGGAAGCCAGTGACGGCATTGGGGGATCAGCCGGATGGAGCTGGTCCTCTATGAGGTCAGCTGGTCGGAGACTCTCTGACATCTTCACAGCAGTCTGAGGTCAGGTGGTTTGATCAGGTGGTGACACAGCAGATGGTCGATGTTGTTCAGATCCAGTCAGCTGACAGACACACTCATGGTGGAGGTCAGAGTTCATGGTGGTAAAGAAAGTTCATTTAGATTGACCTTGTCACACAGCAGAGTGAGGTCAACTCCCGTCACTGACCTATTACAGAGTTACAGACTGAAGCATAATGTCATCAAGGACTCACACATCACTTCCTGTAAGAGCACCTGAAATACAGTCATAGAATCAGGCACAGGAAGTAGAGCTGGGACCTGAAAGACACAGGTCTTGTTAGCTTTGAGTGTTAGCCTTTAGCTGTATTGTTGAACACATCCATCACCTACTGATGAACTACAGCAAATAACATAAAGATGAAATAAACCTAAACACTTAATGAGCATCTTCTGTTTTTTGTAATTATACTAATAATAATACTAATATACTTAAACTTCATCTATTCTGATATACTGGTACAGATCTCATTAGAAACGTGTTTGTGTGTAAAACAAAAATATACATTTTTATTATCAAATTAGAAGTCACTTGATTTCATTAAGATTAGGGCTGAAATAAAATAAATTGCAATTTCATTATTAATTAATCTACTGAGTCTTTCCAAATTTAAAAATATTGGAAGTGACAGTGATGGAGCTGAACTGAGTGTTTTTACTGGATCATTGACTCATTTTAACTGTAAAATACTCATCAGGACATTTCTTCTCATTCTGATCAGATGAGCAGATTAAAAACTGTCCAGAGGAACAATCATCACTTTGAGGTCTCAGCTGGTGATTTCCTACAAAACAGCTGTCAATAGAAAAACCTGCGTTAAGTAAAAACATTTCATCTGAATTCTGCTGTGATGGGAAACAGATTCAAACTGATTGTTTGAATCATGTTGCTTCACTATCTGGGCTTATTTCTCCCAGATCAACATTTCATCACCATCATCAGTACCATCATCATCACATCTGTGACTTCTCCCTTTTTTTAGAGTCTCGTTTAATGTGATAGAAAAATTACTTAATTGTTGATCAGAGTTTTTCTAATCAAAGATCTGAAGGGTTAAAATAATACAAAATGTTTCTAAGTTCACCAAAATGCTCTGATGTCACCGGACGCAGTGTTAATAATGTGGTCTGTTCAAATAGTGGGAATGTGTCTGCGATGCTGCATCACTGGCTGAAGGCTGAAGTGTTGAAAATGGCATCTGCATCTTTTCAAAGGTCACGGACGACCTGGGATGTAGTTCCAGTCAGGACGCTGCCAGGACAAAGTGATGATGTCACTGGGCTGGGTGTCAATACTGATGGTCTGAATGATGAAAGCCCCTTCATATGTTTTGTGGTGTTCTGTAAATGTAAAATGTTAAAAACACTTCCAGGCAGCTGAGATTGTCACAGGCTCACAGATGATGATGATGATGATCAAGGTCTGTATTTAGCTGATGACTGTTGTACTTTCTCATTCATCAGTGCTATGTCCCAAAAATGGGACGGCTGCTGTACGCCATATTTCCCCACTGTCTAAGCGCTTTCTATGGTCCCTCTCTGACGAAGCTGAAACTGACAAAGATGAGACATGCACAGAACTTTGAAAATGGAAAACCAGTGCTGTTTAGACCCACACGGGCTGAGACACTGAGACAGCACCAAACAGACCTACCTAGGCGAGAAGAAGCCTCCGAGTGGCAGGCAAAGCCAACATTTCATTAACATCCATGAAGCGGCAAAGAGATGTGGTCGGACGCACACGTGGCTCGGATCAAACCAACCACCGGCCTCGGTCCTCACGCCACCCCCCACACACACTTACCATCCTCCTATCCCGTACCTCTTCTCCTCACATGTCCTCCAGCTTTTAAAGATCCTCTCCACTTGGTTGTCATCCGTCCCCTCTGAGTGGCACCTTTTCCCACAGCACCGTTCTGTTTCCCTTTAACATCACAGCTGCTGCTCATGTTTTCATGAAGTCTTTTCTCTTTGCTTTTACTTCAGGTTGGTGAAACTGTCCTGATCCTCAAAGACCCTGAGACATGAAGCTGTGAGTGAGGATCTGGTTCAGGTGAAGCAGCGGCTTTACTGTTCATTCTGTGGCTGTTTCACAGTTCGAGAGCTCAGATACTGGGGGGGCATGAGAGTGAGTTGGTGGGGGAAAAAACTCAATATAAATAAGTAAGGGAAGGATGCCACTGTTGCTATCCAGAGCGAGGGGCTTAGTGGTCTGAAATCCTATTGGCCAGCCTGTTGCCATGTGCAGAGAAACGTTCTAATATTAGACTGTATGTTTCCAGGCAGCAGGAGTCTGACCCCTCAACTCCGCCGCCACCACGTTCCACTTCACTCATCAGCATCATGAGAGAAGTGGTGTGGAAGTAACGGGTTAAAAAGACCCTACACTAACGGATGTTCCTTTTGATGTAGATATGACGTTATGGTCACATGTTTTTCTACCTCAATGTTAGTAATGATGAACCTGAGCAACAAGTGTAGCATTGTGTTAATGCCTGTGTGTTAATGTAGGGAACATGAAATGATCACAAACAGATTCAAACATGAATAACAATGAACGGATGGAAACCTGCTGTTTAATTCCTGTTCATTGGTCAGTTTATCACTAACACATCTCCATCTGTGCAAAACTGACAGTGTGTGGGGTCGTTATGAAACCTTCCCAGCATGCCACTGGTCCTACTCTCCCTGCCTTCCCTCCCACCAAAAACTGCCTTCATCAGCTCCTGACACCATTTCCATCTGTGCATATTCTGTATTGTTCCCTGTTTTCCTGTCTGTATACAACATCTATTGCCCGTCTGCCCGTCCTGGGTGAGGGATCCCTCCTCTGTTTCTCACCATGAGGTTTCTCTTTTTTTTTTCCCTGTTAAAAGGGTTTTTTGTTTTGAGTTTTTCCTCAGTCGATGTGAGGGTCTAAGGGCAGAGGAAGTTGTCATGATGCTATGTAAAGCCCTTTGAGACAAACTGTTTGTAAAAATGGGCTGTACAAATAAAACTGCCTTGCCTTGCCCCGTCTCCCCCAACTCATCACAAGGCACAAGTGACTGAAACAGAGAACGCATTTTAACCTCCTTTAACCCTGGAGTCACGTTTTCAGACAGAAATCTGAAAACTTCTCTGATCACATGTTGGTCCACAACATGAGACATGACTCTGTCTGTCTGTGTGTCTCTCTCTCTCTCTCTCTCTCTGTCTGTCTGTGTGTCTCTCTCTCTGTCCATCTCTCTCATGACCATCCATATTTATATCTCAGTCTAAGATACAAATGTAAAAACACCATTTCCAGAACAAACTGCTTCTACAGTCAAATCCTTCCTCACTGTGACCTCCCTTGGCCCTAAGCACCTGAAGTTCTCGTGTGTGTGTGTGTGTGTGTGTGTGTGTGTGTGTGTGTGTGTGTGTGTGTGTGTGTGTGTGTGTGTGTGTGTGTGTGTGTGTGTGTGTGTGTCACACCCTTCAGCTTCAGGTTTGTTGAGTCCTGACTCTGATTAATTCGTCCTGATGTTCAGTATCAACAGATTTTACTGCATTTTACTTGATGTCTTTATGTTGGTGACGGTTCCAGAAAAACACATTTCAAATCAGTTTTAATGTGTTTATTTCAGACATGAATATATATAAAAATAACATAGTGTATGTGTGTTTATGGACAAACAAAGCAGAAAGTTAACAAGATTTGAAGAGTTAAAGGAGGACAGACAGTCAATGGACAGTTGATAAATGATCACAAACCTCCTGAACACTAAGTTTTATCTCTGACACTGGGACACCATGATCCTGATGTTTAGATACTTGGTTCCCTTGTTGTCATCATGTGTCAGTAAAATATTACAGGAGTCAGATAATAAATGTCAGGCCTCATATTAGTCACATAGATAAACTGTTCATGGAAAAATAATATTCTCATATCAACAGAAGTCATAAATGCAGGGCATCAGATATATAAATACATGTACAGATATGATGAAGTTGTTCCAGTTCAGCTGGGGTCAGCTCAGTCTGTGGACCACGGTCCATGGGGGCTGGGGTGGGTTCGCTGCTGGACCTGTGGACCCCCCTGAAAGACAGAGTCCAGGTTCATGACGTCTCATCCAGACTAGAGTTAAAGGTTATTTCAGGATGAGGACATGTTACAGCCAGATTCTTCTTCTACTCAACATTACACTGACAGGTGTTTCCTGTTGTGTGTTCACCCCCCAAACACACCCTGTTAATATGGAAACAAAGCATCAAAGCCACAAGGGGGCAGCAGACCCCCACCAAACTCTGTGTGTGGTCACTCACCACAGCTGTCTGGGTCTTGGTGTAGTTCATGTGAGCGTAGAGCAGCACAGCTGTGTCATTGTGAGATGCCTCCAGAGCGATGGACAGAGCGTTACTTCCATCCTATGGGGGGGATTCAGACTCAGATCAGGCTCAGTTCAGTCTCAAACTCAGACCAGACACAGACTCAGGCTCAGACTCAGATCAGACTCAGACCAGACACAGATCAGACTCACGCTCAGGCTCAAATCAGACTCAGACTCAGACTCAAATCAGACTCAGGCTCAGACTGAGATCAGACACAGACTCAGATCAGACACAGACCAGACTGAGATCAGGCTCAGATCAGGCTCAGCAGGGAGCAGCTCACGTTGTCCATGATGGTGATGTCACAGCCCGGCTGCTCCAGCAGCAGTTTGACGATCTCAGCTCGGCCGTGTTCACTGGCGCACATCAGCGCTGTGGAGCCTTCATCATCCTGCACGTTAACATCAGCACCGCACTCCAGCAAGGCCCGCACCATCTCCTGACGCCCATGGCTAACAGCAAGCATCAACGCCGTCTGACCCGCCTGAAAAGGTTTGGAATCAACATCATTTCTTTTTGAAATCAGAGCTGATCGTCTGAGGCCTGTTGTCTCTGATGGAGACAGTCAGTTTAACTCAAGATGAACTGAAGCTTTGTCGTTCAGACTCAAAAGGTCATCCATTGTCATGTGTCGTGTTTCAGGTCAATGGGAAGCTTTGCATTGTGGGATTCTGAATCATTGTACGTGTCAGTGATGCTTCTTTTGTGGAAACATTTGGGGACAAAAAATATAGATATTAGACTCTGATCAGATGTGAATGTAGATGTGTTTTCTCAGCCTGTTGTTTTTCAGTATGATACTGATGAAGCTCAGTGGAAACCAGCCAGAAGCCTCTGATCTCAAAGTTACACTCAGCCAACAGGCCTGAAGTGACTGCAGACTTTGTGTTGTGTTGTTGTGATTGTGGGGAACACAACAACACAACAGTGCCAGTAATTGGATTTTTACCCAGTGACACTCGAGTTTTGTGACTTGGCAATGAGAGGCTGTCAGACGCCATGTATACATACATACACACACACACAAGCCTGATTAGATCAGGCAGAGAAAACGTCTGTTTCAAGTTCAACTTCATGTTACCTGAATCAGACTGTAACCATTTATGAAGTGTCTTTGAATGCAGCATTTTACAACTACTGAGATGTTCACAACAGCTACTGAAACACAGACTGTAACTGAGTTTAGAGCAAAACCTGTTTCTGTTTGACTAACACAACTTACAATTGGTTGTTTGTAACACACACATACACACACTTTTTAAATAATGTGACTGCAGTGAAATGACTGTAGGAACATGGAAGGCTTATCGCCTTTCATGTTCCTACAGTCCTAGTAAACAGTGGTGTGAGGGCCCTGGGCCCTGGACCCTGGGGGTGACATACCTGACTGGCTCTGGCATTGACATTGCCCTGACTGAAGAGCTTCACCACAACAGCCATGTCGTCCTCTTCCTTCACAGTTGAAAGAGCAGCCAACATGATGGCTGTGTAGCCCGCCTTGTTCTGCTGGTCCACACAGCACACACCTGCACACAACAGCTTTTATTATAGGTCTATGTCTACACACACACACACACACACAGTGCACATTACTACTTAGAACAGAGAAATGTGTTGAGTTCATCTGAGCTACAAGGTTCGGGGTCTGTAGGTTCAAGTTTTCAGGGTGATCTGAAACCTGAGGGGTTCAGGGGGAAAACCAAGTCATTCTCCCTCCTTCTGTCTCCTCACTTCCTGTCTCCTCAAAACCTAACCTAGTAGTTGATGTTGGAGTGAAAGCACAAACCTTCAGATTCCAGAACCTTCTCCTGATACCAGCAACGCCTTAAGGACTGACAGTGGTGTGTTCACTGACTGAACAGCAGCAGAGTCAGTATTGGATCATTACCTGGACTCTGGGGTTATTCTGACCTGTGTCCAGTAGCAGCCCCACCACTCTGAAGTTGGAGTGGGAGACACTGTAGTGAAGCGCCGTGTTGCCGTTGCCATCGGTCATGTTGACTACGTGTCCCAGCAGCACTGACGACACCTCAGAGAATGCCATCAGGTAGTCAGACACCCGTGAAGGCTGAGCCATCTTGGCGCTGGAGATCCTAAACCACTCAAGCTGCACAGTGTGGGTACTAGACAGCTGGGGGGGAGGACAGAGACCTGAGACAAGCTGACAGCCAGGGGTCATTATCTAATATATTCTATTTTGTAATCTATTAGATATATTATTATTGGTAATTTTTGGTACAGATTTGATCATAATTTGAAGATAGGCACTGTTTTTAGAGATGATGATGACTTGGAGATGTTTCAGCATTATGTTTCCTTCCTGATACCTGAACTCCTGTATCAGCTGATACTGATACTGACCCTGTGAGTTAATACTGAGTCTGTCAGTTTAATCCAGATTCAACATGAAGCCATAGAATCTCTGTTATCATCTGATCTGACTGTCAGTCATAAAAAAATAATAGTGTAATGTTTGCATGAACATTAGCCGTTAGCAACATGTCAGCACTTATAAACCTGTATCAAATTAGGACCTGGACTTGTGGACTCCCTGAAACCTGATCCGTTATTTGAGGATGAAGAATGAGACCAGAATCAGAATCGGATCAACTCTAAACAGTTTTTAGTCAGTAAACTAATGTTCACTGGAGATTAAGAGAAAAAAGGTGGTGGACAGAAAATGTCACATGAAGCTTCTGTTTGTAGTGAATGAGGCTGAAAATAGAGTCAAATTGCTTTAATGAATCATTGACATTATATATTATTATATATAATTCATGTCATATATAAGTTCAGTCAGTGATAAAATTATTAGACTCACCACTTCTTTACTCTTCAGTGTTTTCACGTCGTCGTTCAGGTGGTTCTTCAGAATCAGACAAGCTTCACGCATTTTAGAGCTGAGCTCAAACCTGAGTTAGAGACGCACGTTAGAGTTTCCACTTCCTCCTCAGTCTGTATGTCACTGTTTTGTCACTTTATGTAATTATGGAGTGAATGTACATAAACATGAGACTACATGTTTTGATGAAGAGCAGGAAACAGGGACCTACTTCTCCTTCACAGCCTCAGACGAGTAACTGGTGGCTCTCAGAGTTTCCTCATCAGTGTCGCTCTCGTCCAGGTTAACGTTTCTCTCCTCCTCAGACGTTTCTTCCTCCAGAGCTGCCTCATCCTCCTCTGTACTGTCCAAACACTCGCCCTCTCCACTTTCTCCAGAAGAGCTCCCATCTTCCTCCTCTTCACTGGAAGTTGATTCATACCTGGGACACAGAGCAGATTCCCAACCTGTTCACTTTCAGCACTTTACTAAATGTGTTAACTGTGAGAAGAAGGGTTTGTTTTATTACTTATTGCATCTGTGACCTTGTCAAAGTCTCATTTCCAACAACCTCCAGCAACCCCATGTTGCCTTCTTTTATTTTTACAGTGTTAAAAATAAAAATTAGGTTTCATGTTACTCACCCTCCGTTTAAAATACCAACAAACTGCAGGCTCTTCTTGCCAGTGGTGCGATTCTCAGCTGAGTTGCTCCCATCCTTCCTCTTCATGATTGATTTCAGCGTCCCTGTTTCCACCAAACACATAAGTCAGACAGGAACATTATGAATTACAGGTGAAGTGTTCACTGAAAGTGAATGAATGATGGTTTTTTTTTTTTTTGGTTTTAAATTAAAGTTCTTTTGTACTTTCCAGGTACTGACAGTATGAACCTGTTGGTTAGGACATATTGTCTCTTCATCATGTTCCACTGAAAAATGAAAAAATGTTCTTCCTCAACCTCTTGTCCCAGATTACAGTTTCTAATTATGCATAATTTTGTTTTTGCTACAATGACAAATGATTCTTCAGTTGATGTTATCTGTGGAGATAAACCTGAGCAGTGAAGACTAGTCCTAAGGTTCTCACCTGTCTTGGTGCTGGCTCCAGTCTTCTGTCTTTGGTCTCCCTCCTCCTTCTCAGATATGCTGACCACCTCCTCCTCTGGAGAAACCTTGTACTCAGCGATGGTCAACTGTCTCTTCTTTGGCACTGTGACTTTCTGCTCCTCAAACAGGTTCTCCCATTGACTCCCTGTGCTGACCAGTACAACAGGAGCTGGTTCTGCTGGTTCCTGTGAAGCATCGGTCTGGCTGCTCTGCTCGGTGTGATCTGTTGGAAAGATCTCGCCCACACTCACGTCAGTCACCTCTGGACGGCACCAGACCACAGCATGTTTTAGGGCAGAGGTCAGTGTCTCTACCTGGGCATTTGACATGTCTGGTTTTGCAAGAACCCCCTTCTCAAATGTGACTTTGCAGGTTTTCTCTTCCATCTGGGCTCTAAGTGTCCCCAGGTCTTTGTCAGCCACACTCAGCTGATCTTCTAGAGACACTATAGTCTCCTGCTGGAATTTAATGGTGTCCTGTAAGGTATTGATCTCCCGCTGGGCTTCACTGGTCAGTCCAAGTAGTGACTCCATGACCCAAACCTCTGCCTCCTCAGTCTCCACCCTGGTCTGGACCCCCTTGTCATAAACCAGAGGGTCCTCTGTCCCTGTCCCTTTCTCACAAACATCCACCTTAGTTCCCTCAGAAGCATTTTTCACACCCCAACTGTGGTAGAAAACGACCAAGTCCATTGGGACATCATCCCCAACAGCCACTGTTTTCTTCTCAACAACTGGAACTTTCTCTAGAGCTTTTCCTAAAGCTTTTTTAGAAGGTTGTGGAGTTTCCTCTTCCTGCCCCACAAATTTCTCTGTCAGCCTCTTCAGCTCAGCCAACTTTCCGAGGCCTCTGTGACCAGGTGAGGTTGGTGGACTCAGTCGACTGTGGATATGATGATCACTTTGGGGATGAAGTGTCTGTGTGGTCTGTGTAGAGGATGATTCTGTAGACTGCTGCCTCTGCTGGGCCCCCTCCGTGGTCTCTTTCTTCTCCTGCAGGGCCAACAGGAGCATGTCTTTCTCTGCACGAAGCTTGGCAACCTCCTTCTCAAGAGCAGGAACACCCTTTACCCTTTCCTCCATCTCCTTCAGCTGCTTCAGTGCTGTAGCCATCTGCTCCCTGACCGTCTGCAGCTGACTGGGAGGGATGGGGGTCAGTGTGCTGCTGGCAGCTGGAGTGCTGCGCCCAGAGGTCTGAGGACTGGGTTTAGTCCAGCTGCTCTGCAGAGGCTGAGTGGATGGGGAGGGTAGGACTCGTTTGGGAGGATCTGCGAGTTGGAAGCGCACGCCATTCTGGTGCTGATGGGTTTCTTCTTGCTGTAGCCGCCGGCTGGTTTCCAGGAGAGTCCGCTCGACCCTGGGGTTGCGCTGCGGTGGAGGTGGTGGCACTTTGGCCCCGGCAGACAGCAGAGGGACAGTGACAGGGGAAAGAGAGAGTCCTTCACAGGGTGCTGACCCAAGGCGGTTGCGTGGCGGTGGCGGTGGAGGAGCTCTGCCATCTTCACTGGCTGGAGATGAAAGAGATTCTGTGGAGGTCCAGCCGCTGGTGCGCCCACCCACCCCCAGACTCCTCTGGGACAGTTTGACCCCCCGGCCTGAGCGGCGGGAGCTGACAGGTGCCCGACGAAGGTTGTGCCCACTCTCTATTTCTTCAACATATTTGAGGAAGTCCAGATCCAGCTGGAAACCATATGGAGTCTGGACTGAGTAGGAGCCTGGCTGGTCAGCCTCCTCCTGACTGGAGTAGATGAATGTTGAGCCCAGATCTGGAAGTAAAGGACCAGGAACAGTGATTGGTTTCAAAATCCCACAATGTTGTCTCTGACGCTCCTGAAAAAAATGAGGTGAAATATGAGCTGGAAATGTAAAAGATGACGTTTCTCACCAGGCAGCTTTGGGTTGACCTGCACCGACTGAGTCATGTCTCAGATTCAATATACCTGGATACACAGAAGAGACTGGAGGGAACGGGAAAGGAAGTCGACACATGAACACAACAACAAAACCTCTACACAAACCAGAGTCTCTGTGCTGACTGTAATGGTGGAGTGTGTCTTTATGTTGTTGTGTACCTCTTTCAGCTGCTTAGTGAACAGTTCATCAGTTCAGGCTGGTTCTTCCTGCTCCACACAACCCTGAGAGAGAGACAAGGAGAGGGAGAGACAGGGACAGAGAGAGAGAGAGAGAGACGGGGACAGAGAGAGAGAGAGAGAGAGACGGGGACAGAGAGAGAAACAGACCTTGAACTTGAACTTGAACCCCAACTCACTATATCTGCTGAGTTGACCTTTGCCCTTTGACCAGCAATAAAATGACAACATTGAACAGTTGATCAAAAACAACATACACCTGCTCCCCCACAGGCTCCACCCCCTCAGGTGAGGTCACAACCAGACTGACAGTAACTATGTGTTAATGTGTGTGTGTTCTGTATGATGCAACATAAACAAAGACACACACAGATACAGACACACAGATACACAGAGCTACAGATACAGACACACACATAGACAGATACACACACACACACAGATACACAAATACAGATACACACACATATACAGACACACACATACACACAGCTACAGATACAGACACACACAGATACACAGATACAGATACACACATAGACAGCAAGACACACAGAGATACACACAGATACAGACACTAACAGATACAGACAGACACACACAGATACAGATACACACAGATAGAGATACACAGATACATACATACATACACACACACACACCCTCCTTTCAAGTGTTGCTGTTTTTTCTCTGGCACCAAATTACAGACTGAGAAGCTGCATTCCTTCTCTGTACACGCACACACACACACCACTGAGTGCCAAGACTCACAAGATTCAATGACACTCACAGAAGCCAAAAACAAAATTATAGGTCTGCCCATAAACACACACACAGTCACATGACCCCACGGTCAGACAAAGTCGATGTTCACATGTCTCAGTGAACTGGTTCTCGTCTCATCCAGGACCAGGTTCTGGGTTAGGGTCCAACCTGTGACAATGTGAACAATGTTTCCATGTGAGGACACAGATGCTTCCTCATGTTTCTTCTGTGAAGGACAAAGACTGAAGCTGCTGATGAATTCAATCTTTCTCAATGTTCTCTCATTCACCCTTTAGCTTTCTTTACCACCTCTATCTCTTTAAGGACTAATCCAGAAGATGATTCCTCCTCATCATCATCATTACCTTCCTCCTCATGTGAACACTGGTCACAGGTAACAACAGCCTGACTCATAGACCTGTGGTCATGGTCTCAGTTCTCAAGGAGAGAACAGTGATGTTATCGATTATTATGCATCAATATAAATGACAGGAACCAGACTGATGCTGATCAGGTTTTCAAAAACTCTCACACAGACCTGAGAGGTCATGTGACCAGACTCGCCACTCTGAGGACAGCGTCCTGCGCTCATGGTGCCTGGGACTGAGGCCATGATCTTAGACTGTGACCTCATCTCCAAGACCACACCCTTTAACTGGGTGGGTGGGGGGGCAAGAGAGAGAGACAGAGGGAACCATCATCCTCTCCACCATGTGACTTTACTTTACAAAGAGTCCATTCAGAACTCATACACACACTTATCACACTTGTGAGGACCATGGTTCTTATTTAGGAGAGGTTACTTTCAGTCACTGAACTGTTCACAAGTTTATTATCATCAAGAGACATGTAATTGAACTCACTCGCTCACTCTTTCATTCTCTCACACACACACAGCCTATGCCCCTGTGGGAGACCTCCCATTGTCTCCCAGAAGGAAGTGGGGGTGTGTGTTGGGGGGGGTCCTGTCAGGAAACCCATTGGTCGTCCTGAAAGCTGCTTCCTGAAGGCAGCAGGAAAACACCGGAGGGAAGACAGAGGTTGAGCTGAACAAACAAAACCAGACATAAATACACACACACACAGAGGCAACCTGCAGCCAACATCACATGATGCACCACATGGAAGTTAGATAATGTGTTATCACCTCAGGCGAGGACTCAAGTCAGAGTGTGTGTATGTGTGTGTCTGCGTGTGTGTTAAAGCTCACACACAGACATACACACAGCAACACTGTCAACTTGAAACACAGGACTCTGCTGCCTCCACTGATCATCATAAACCACAGGATTCACAAAGTTAACATCAAGTCTGTCTCACTATAGAGACTGTATAGACTCTATAGACTCTGTATAGATTCTCTATAGACTTCATAGACTTTGGAGAGACAGGTAGGATCCCTGTCTGACCTCTGACCTGTCTGTCTTCCCAGCATTCAACAACCAGAGTCATCATATTGTGGACTGTTGACAACGGTCAGACTCAGTGAACAGAGGTTGACAGCAGGGAGGAGTCTGACCAGATTGAGCAGCCAACAGTCAGAAACAACCAACACCACACATTTCTCTCGGGTTCAGCTAGAGTCAGCTGACTGAGCCCGCCCTCCCTGCACCACAGTTTCCCTCCATTCACCAGTTTCCTGCTCTGATGTCACGTTGCATTTTGAACCAAGGACACCTTGTTTCTCTGTGGTGACACAAACTCTCCAGGCTGGTTTCAAACCCACGAACCAAACCTCAGAGATTTATATTCTGCTTTCTCTTACTGTAGAAACCTGTCTCTCTCGTTGTCTGTGTCTGTCTCTCTCTGTGTCTCTATCACTATCTCTGTCATCTGTCTCTCTCTCTGGCTCTCCCTCTCTCTCCATCTCTCTCTCTTTGAGATTAAAAACCTCGAAGCAGAGACTGAACGGCGTCACTTTCTCTCCAGACTGTAGATGTCTATGAAACATCTCTCTCGTCACAGTGAGACAGAGACAAAGACAAAGTCAGAGACAGTCAGATGTCACCTGAGGTTCATTTTATCTGATCTAATTAAACCACAGACACAGTGAAGCCTCTTCTCTGACAAACAACTGTTTCCTGCTGAGTCTCATTATCCTCAAATGAATTATTGTCCCATCTGATCTGTGAAGGTCACATGACACTGACTAGGATGTAATGAGCTCTGAGATCAGAGAGTGTGGAGACAGATTTATTCAGGAGCTCAACATAAAACCACATCAACTGATTCTGCTGCAACGACCTGAGCACAGACACATGACCTCACCAGTTCACTCTTGTAAAGTTCAAAGTTCAACCACAAAATAGTGGTCATACCATCACTGCCTTCACTGTCAAATATCTGTGATCACATCCTACTGTTGTGTTGTCTCCATGTTCTTTATGATGAAAACTTCCTAACAGAACACTGACAATAACATCTGTAGATGTGAACAGACCACAGTGATTTTCACAATAAAACCAAACCTTGGAAAAACTGGGCTTAATGTTGTGATTTCAGTTTTCTTTTTGTGTAAAATCATGGAATTTGTATTTGTCTGTCAGCCATCTTGTTTTTTTTTAAACCAGTAGAAACCATCTTTGGAAGAGAAGGTGGAGCTGAGGAGGAGTGAGGGGTGGAGCTGACCTGCTCTGTACTCTATCCTGATTGGGCGGTGCAGTCTGTCAATCACACAGTAGCCACGCCCCTGATTAATCCCCTGCGATATGGTCTATTTTCCTCTAAATGGACCATCATTTAAAAAATGAACATCATGTTGCATTGAAGACTTGAAACTAGAGACTGAGACCATAAACTCATTAGGAAAACGTTTACTGAGCTAATAAATCAAGGAGAAGTAGGGACATTTTCCCATAGACTTCAATACAATCTGACTTCTTTAACAACCAGTGGAGTCGCCCCTTGATGGTCATTGGAGAGGATGAAGGTTTAAGGCTCTTCAGACCAGAGTCTAGGTCCAGGTTTCCTCCACCTCTGACAGGAGGTTTCATCGTGATGAAACAGCTGTTGACGTCGTTGCTGCTCATCCTCCAACCATGACAGCTGAAGGATCAGGATCAGGATGCAGGTCTGGTCTCTGATCCTGGAGCTCATGGTCTGTCTCTACCACTGGTTCTGTGAAAGGATCTGGTGAAACACACCAGGTCCCGAACCCATGAGCCAGATGACCATGGAAGAGACATGGCGACAAAGCTGAGCTATAAATTCATCCATTATCTGTACAGCTTATCTGTGCAGGGTCATGGGGGGTGGAGCCAAATCCAGCTGACATGGGGGTGGGTCTACCCTGGACATGTCCCCATTCACACACATAGAGACATACAACCATTCACTCTCAGGCCTATGGGTGATTTAGAGACACCAGTTCATGTGCAAACATGGAGAACCTGTAGGAAACCACTGGGGAAATGTAGAAACACACAGAAAGGAACAGTCCTAACCTGTTTAACCTGCACTGTCTTCTTTCTTCTTCATGGTCTGTGTGTGTCAATGTGTATCAGAAGCTGCTGGACGCCTTAATTTCCCTCGGGATAAATAAAGTATTTATCTATCTAACCACTGCTCCACCATGTCGAAGGAACTGGAAATTATTCTGACAAAAACACAGATTCAGTGACCAGGAGCCAAACGCTGCATTCAGGACAAACGGTAAAAACAGCTCCTGTCATCAAACAACCTGAAAACATCAGTCACACTCAGGTGCCTGGTCCAGACGTCAGCTCTGTATCTGTGTCAGTCTGAGCTTCCTCTTACAGACCTCAGGCCTCTGAGTGAGTCCAGTCCAGCTGGTCTCACTGTATCAGGTCTCTGCTCTGCTTCAAGGCGCTAAAATTAAAACCACTTGTAACAGCTCTAAAAATATATCAGCATGAGATTTATTCAGCAGCAGAACGTGAAGCACAGAGTCAGGTTTAATTCAGCTGTACTGTCACTAAGCGTTCAGACCTGAACCTGCTCTGAGCTGCAGGATCAGACCTGCAGAGGCCTCCTCAGTGACTTTTAGGTCCCCACAACAAAACCCCAACACCAGAGCATCTTCAGGGACAAGAAGGACCAGAGTCCCTCATCTGATCATCAGAGTCCAGAAAACAACGTTTGTTCAGTGTAAATTAACTAGTTAAGATCAGGTAATGACACACCTGGTTCAGACTCTACTGAACTCAGGGTCAGGTCTGAATCCTGATCTTTAGTCAGTCCTCCTGGTCCTGGATTCTCCAGCACCTGGACCTGGAGCCTTGCTCCACCATCAGGACAGAGATTATTGGTGAGTGTTGTTGACCATTGCTGTAAAGGTCACAAACCGCCAGAGGAAACACGACCACGCCGGCGTCAGAGAGAGAGCGAGAGAGAGAGAGAGAGAGACAGAGTCACAGAGAGAGAAACAGAGAGAGAGAGAGACACAGAGAGAAAGAGAGAGAGAGAGAGAGAGACAGAGTCACAGAGAGAGAAAGAGAGAGAGAGAGAAAGAGAGAGAGAGACAGAGAGAGA